>CM055274.1:57996566-58046451 GCA_029237695.1 Conchocele bisecta
GTAACACTAGCACGGCCTCTTACCAACTGAGCTAACCGGGCGATTTTGTCTCGCCACCACAACCGGACACGACAGTATTTAGAAAATATATAATGTATCCTACACCTGTGCACATTGTTTCGCTAACTTATATAAATGTACGAAGTTGTGGGATATCTTTATATTTTCTCAGCACCATGTGCATATACATGTACTTACATTGATAAGTTACAAAGCATCTGATAATGGTTACATGTATTGTTTAATATGCATGCTGATTAGAGGGGACATTTGTGGCAATATGTGAGTTTATTATCATTTTTATGTCTTCAAACTAACCTGAATGGTTGCAAACAGATAGGTTGCTATGAAATCGTCCTAATAATAAAAATCTGCCTACTCTAATCACTCAAATAACCCACCATAGACCATTCCGCTCTACCCACAGCCAATTGGCTAGTCCGCTATTTAAACTCCTCCTATTATTTTAGGACGCTATCAAGAGTGCAGGTATATTTGTCTCTCTCTTTATTTCGTGCTTATTTTGAATTTCTGCCGTGTATTGTGCCGTATTTGTCATTATATTTCGTTCAATACATATTATTATCACTCTTGTGTGTTACGTGATTATTCTCCATTGCATTTTTTATTTTTTGGGGTTTTTCACAGTGTTTTACTTTGTGTCACATATTTTCGCGTGTACGCGATTCGTACCCTAACGGGTTCGTCCCAAAGTGGATTCGCCCCCGTGACACATTTTTTGTAGCGTTTTTGCGTTTCTTCTATCAGGTTTTGTTATACAATACTTGTTAGAATGCCGCAATCACGCGCTGCGTGTGGACACATGACTTCTCCTTGGGATACCCATACGGACAGGTGCTTTGCCTGTTGCGGGTGTTGCAAAGAGAGGCCATGTGATTTGTCCGTCCGTTGGACGGATTCGACGTGGGGCAAGGCTGGGTCTAGAAGGTCCCATACCTCACGTCTGAAGAAGTCTGTGTCCGAGTCTCAGCTCTTGGGAGCAGTGGAACCGTCCGAGGTTTCGGAGGTTGTGTTAAGTGATAGGCCGGTGATCCATACAGGGGATACCGGGCTGCTGGGGCCGGTGCCTGATCTCATATCACCCGGTTCGCAGAGAGCTATACCTATCACAGGGGTGCTTTGGCCGGTTCTTGATACTATATCACCCGGTTTGAAGATGACCCAGCCTCTCTCAGTAGAGGCGCCCGGTACCGGGCACCGGGCACCGGGCACCGGGCACCGGGCACCGGGCACCGGTTATGTCACCGGGCACCGGGCACCGGTCACCGGGCACCGGTTATGTCACCGGGCACCGGGCACCGGGCACCGGTTATGTCACCGGGCACCGGGCACCGGGCACCGGTCACCGGGCACCGGGCATTATGTCACCGGGCACCGGGCACCGGGCACCGGGCACCGGGCACCGGTTATGTCACCGGGCACCGGGCACCGGGCACCGGTCACCGGGCACCGGGCATTATGTCACCGGGCACCGGGCACCGGGCACCGGTTAGGCTACCGGGCACCGGTCAAACACCTGGCACCGGGCACCAGACTCTCCTTGGACAGCCTGCTGCTTCCGGTAGGAAGACGTTCTTGTCTTCGGTTGGTCTTCGTTCTACGTGTTCACGTAAGTCGAGGAGTCGATCTCGTCGTAGGTCAGGATTGGGTTAGCTCTTCGATTTCGGGTTCGGAGTTTAGATCTTGTTCTTCCTTTTCCTCGAGGTCATTCTCAGGTTTTGGAACAGGTTCATCTAGATCTCGTTCTCCTGTTCGTCGTAGGAGACGGTTGTATAGGGCTTCTACATGTAGTACTAGCTTCGGCAGTACATATACTATTTGGAACGATACAATACAGTTCTGTTGAATCAGATTCCACGTATGTGGTAGATGACTGCCAGTCTAGGGTTGCTGCGGCAGGTGCTTATCACATTCACCCGGTCACAACGTACCCTAACTCTGCAGGAGAGGTGCCGGTATTGTGTTACGGGCACCGGGCACCGGGCACCGGGCACCGGGCACCGGGCACCGGGCAGGCACCGGGTACCGGGCACCGGGGTAGCAACTATTCTGACCGGGGTGTTCGTGGGTTCGTATCCTGTGTACATATTGTGTTTTTGTATCCGCTCCTCGAGATCTAGCTCTTCCGTTCTCGGAGGAGACGGTCGAGGTGGTATTGGACGCCGTGGTGCTTTGGCTCGTACTTGTCTGGCTGCTCCTTATTCGAGTGTATATGAGTTCGAATTCCCAGTCATATATTCAGGACTCGACACGCGATAGAGTTATGATGGTTCAGTTGGCTAAGATTCTGGAGTTCCTGTCTAAGTCCTAGTACTTAGTGGGTTTGTCGGCTCTTTCACAGCTGTGGTTTGCCAGTGGAGCCTCCATATGGGTACTTCCTCGGATGGCTGTTGTGAGGCTGATTCGGTGGTGGTGGAATTGCCGGAGTTGTCGTGGTTTCATTTCTCTCCTACAGTAGGGCTTCTTGTTACGTACATTGGGGAGCTTTAGGTAGGATTTGGCCACTGCGGGGTTCCTAGTGCCCAAAACTTTGATCGCCACACTGGGGTCTAAGTTCTACATGCCCCTCTATGCGGTATGGTTTTTGAGGTCTCCGTTTCTGGACAAGGACGCCGCAGCGTTTGGGATATCTTCGGCTCCTTGTCCTGGTTCGCGTTTGCGAAGGCATGGGTGTAGGCTGTTAAGTCGATTGTGGCTATGCCAACTTTCGATTTATGTTTGAATCAGTATGATTCATCGTCTCTGGACGCAGTGCTTCAGTCGGCGATTTGTGCCGCTAAGCCTCTTGTCTACATGTCTTTGGAGTTTTCTATGGACATGCTCTTGTCCAGGTGAGACGCAGTGATAGCCGGCTCGTTTTTTCTTGAACGGCCATAGTTTTGCTTCGTTCGCCTCTTTTGACCTCTGATAATTGTGCGATCGAACGGCCAAAGGGCAGCTACGGTACCGATGGTCCCTCCTGCTGCTCCTTCTTGTCTACCTCCTGTGGGGTCGTTTCCCCTGACGGGGGTATTTTCAAGGGTTAAGTAGAGTCTCTCTCTTTAAGTTTAGTGCTATAGAGGAAGTTCGGGACGTGGTCGGAGCGCCATTTGCCCGGTAGACTGGGTTGTTTCCATAGATCTGCGGGTCTCGTACTTCCACGTGCCCTTCCGCAGATGCTCTCGGAAGTTTAAGTTGTTTCCGAGTTTTGTATCTTAGTTCCGTGTGATACGGTATCGGGCGGTGGTATGGGGTTTGTTACTCTTCTAGATTCTTTTCCTATCTAGAGTAGTCGTAGTTGGTTCCCACACAGGATTTTTCTTAGGTGGGAATGAGCTTATTGACCGATCTATCAGTCATCATAGTACCTTTGGACTGGGTGCGTGGCATCTTGTTTTAGTTTCCGGGTACTGGTCAGAGGTTCTCTGTCAGCTAGGAAATTTCTGCACTCCTGGACTTTCGGGGTGCAGAATAGGGGAAGGTTATGTCTGCGACCTCCAGTATTACTTACTAGGGCTATGGAGGCCGCACCCGATCCTTTGGATCGGTCTCTGCCTAGGATCACCATCTTCCTACGTTGTATCAGATGGTGGGCAGTGGAGGTCTGGTTCCTACAGGGATTTCCCATAGTGTTACCTCCTCCTACTCGCTTTCTGTCCACAGACGCGTCGTGAGAAGGCTGGGGGGCTCATTGGAGCCCCTACATCGGTGTGTTTCGGGTTGGTGGTCAGTGCAGGAAACTCAGGGACACATCAACATGTTTTAGCTTTTGGCAGTGTTCCGGGGGTTGACAGCGGCGGATTCTGTTCTGCACGGACAGGTGGTTATGGTTTCTGCGGTCATCTCCGGTTCTGACGGAATGGGGCCCCGTGCAGGCACCGGGGCGGGATCAACTGATCCTGAGAATAGTGCTGCAGTAGCCATTGCTTGTCGTAAAAGGCGACTAAACTGGCTTAACGATTGGGTTCATACTTTCCGGAACCCACTATACCGGATTTGGCCCTCATGTACATTTTTGGCTTTCTTGTATGTGAGAGTTGAGTCGGGCTATGCCCCATATATAAAAGTAAGATTAGCGCTAATCCTATTACTTTTAGGGGATGGGATAAATGATGCTGGTGTGGCGAGGGCCTGGCACCAGATCAGGTTGTTCTAATTTCAGGACTGAATATATATTTTGATTGTAAATATTGAGTTCTGAAGTTGGGATTTACCCCCCTTGGACAGGTGGATATGGGACTCGACCCCGTTGACCCGTCTGCGTGTAGACTCCCTGAGGCTTGTACCTCTATGTCAGAAAAGCGGACGTTAAACCCTATTCACTCACTCACTCACTCTGACGGAATGGCTTCTGCATCCGTTGGTGTCCAGTGCTATCTTGTCCGGATGGGGGTATCCATTTGTGGTTTTGTTGCGGCAAGGCTCAAACGTCGGTTTTATTTTTTCCACTGTTTGCGCCCACGTACCGATTCGGACTTTTCAATTTACTCGTTCCAGTATAACTCGGACCCATGTACTGCATGTTGGACATTGCTAAGGAATGTGATTTGAGATTACCAAACTGTTCGTGTTTATAAGATCGCATGTAATTCACTCAATTGTAATTATTATAAACAAGCGTCCGTTAATGATTATGGCATTTACGGCTCGATTCATGTCCGGCAAATAATTGGCTATTAACAAGAGTATTTTTGTGATTTTACGTCACACTGTCGTTAATTGGTTGACCACGGCTTACGTGGTCGGCTTGACGGTATTCCGCGGATTGTAACACGGTTACCGGCGGCATGTTTTGATCACTTTGTATGTGTGAATAACTTACCTGTGCCAATTAAGTTTGACCAGACTTTACGACGCCCGCTGTTCAAATTGCATATCGACATTACAGTATAATGTGTATTAATTATACCATCGGGACTTGTTTTCCACATCGATATTAACGAAATGTCGACATTTCCGATATCGATATATCAGGTATGTAATGTATGAGTTTATATAACAATTCGGCCGGGACCACTAGCGTACATCGACATAAGCAGGTTTATCGATGTAAGCAATGTCGACATAACGCGTATCGACTGTATATACAACATGCTGTTGTCACTCCATCATTTCTGAAGCAATTGGGTATTTCAAAATGTTAATTGTGTTAAATAGAAGCACACTACTGTTTACACATCAGCAGTTTCTCCTATGAACCGAGATTTCTCCCTCAGATACTTTATCCCTTCTCACATGATCTGTAATCAGTTGTGGTTCGGGCCTCCTCCGTCACGCCTGTCAGCGACAGTGGTTCACACTTTCTGTCCAGTCCGTGCGATGAAGCATTAGGTTCGGAAGAATTAGGACATCCGGTCCGACCGTAAGTTTCTTATTACCAATTTTAAGCCAACGGGAGGTATCGCAATCCTTTGTCTTCCGTTGGATAGATAGGGCCATTACTTGAGTTTATTATACAGTAAGTGGTTCTGCAGCTGAGTTGTTTAGGCCCTAAATGCACGAGGTGCATGTAGTCTCAACTTCTTTCTATGATCGCTCTCTGCACTGGCAGGAGATGCGTAACTGCCAACTGTTACGATTTTTCCGTATTTATTCCGGGAAATACGTTAGATAGACGGTAGTAGGATTACAATTAAAAGTACGATTTTTGATCGGCGCGGGTATATCTGGATATAATTATTTCGTTTAAATACAATTCTGCCAATAATCCTATTGTTTTATTTACCCGTTATCATTCTCGTCTAGGCGATTACCATTTGATATTCCAGCGCTCAGAGATATTGATTTATTCATCACGTAATTCGTATAATGTCTGATCTAAGCGTGCAGCCAACGTATTTGGGGATTGTTTTATCGGAAGAAGTTAGGACAACACATCTGTTCATCTATGATTACAGCGAGACATGGCCCAATTTGGTCCTGTCACAGCGCGGTGATGTTTTTGCGTCTTGCAATCAGTGATTATTGTAGTTATTCGGGTGCTCATGGTAGCCGAAACTTGGGCCAAGGCTATATTTAACTTATTTTATGCATATAAGTGAGTACTGATTTGTGTTCCGGAATACATATGTGGTGTTCCGGAAAGTACCCCCTTTTCTCTCCATGTTCCTCATGTGACCGACATGGGGTTGGCATCTCAGGGAGATGTTTAAGAACTGGGTCCGTTAGTAGCAGCGGGTGCAGTTGTGGGTTTATCAGCCGTAGCATCAAGTTTAGGAGGCTGTTTGGATCTACCTGTTCGCGATAGTCTGCGATTTTTTCTGATTACCCGATTATTCGGTTTTTGTCTTACAGTCCCAGTGGAATCCTGGGGGTTGGTAAGTGTGACTCACCGCTCGATGAACTTCACTTGCTTTTGTTGATGAACGGGGATCTGTGGTGATCTATGGTTCTTACGGTTCATCACGCTGGCCCAGGAGGCATTGTTTTGTACATGTTTCAATTAGGGCGAGGCTATCTATCTAGTTTGTAGCAGTGTTGTTGCAAAAGGATAGTGTTTCACTTTGGGTTAATGATTCTATTCTCTTTGTCTACTATACATGGGTTTATAGGTATACAGGGGTCGACACTCGCAGTGTCCCGAGATCCCGAGGATCCCTGTTTTGTAGGAGGAATCACTGCATTTTCAAGAAAATCCCATTCAACATAATGTAACAATAGGGATGTCCATGCTGCGGAATCCCTGGGCCAAAAGTTAGTGTCAAACCCTGGTATAGGTTTTGATCTGGCTTTAGGGCCAGTTTAAACTCCTCAGCACTTGCTTGTTAGGATGACCTTAGTGCTTAGGGCGTTTTATACTGTGTTCTCGATATGTACGAGTCATGTGTCGTCATGAGACTATGTTTAGACTTTGAGTTTATCTCAGTTGAGCTATTGCGTGTGAAGTGCCGGGCGACTACATTCGCCAGGGCTTCGTCTGGTAGCAGCGGCTATACCATGAGTATTCTCCGGCGTTCTAACCAAGTATAGCAGGTTGGAGTCTACGAGTCAGTTACGAGACTAGCGTGGTGGTGCTTGTCTTTATCCACCTCTCTTCTACTTTCGTAGAAAAGAAAGGGGGGGGGGCCCGCTTTGGGCGCCCCTATGATTCTAGGGTGAGACCATGTTTTACTATATAGGTAACACCCAAGTTTGTACCTAGGCCAAATATTTTTGTCTGTTTTGAGGGTTTTTAATCTGCCTTACCATTCCGGTCGAGTATGAGTAGTGAGAATACCTCCCACCATCACTACGAATTCTTGCAACCATTCAGGTTAGTTTGAAGACATAAAAATGGAAAATTATTTCTAATTTTAGTTTTTATTATTCATACTCACCTGAATGGTAAGGTAGACCCTCCTCCCGTCCCCGCTTGATGGTTTTATCTTCTCCCTACTTAGTATACTTCAGGCTATTTTACTAGCAGTTTCATTTCCATATGGAAATGATTAACTTTTTGAAGCTGTATACCTAACAATAATAGGAGGAGTTTAAATAGCGGACTAGCCAATTGGCTGTGGGTAGAGCGGAATGGTCTATGGTGGGTTATTTGAGTGATTAGAGTAGGCAGATTTTTATTATTAGGACGATTTCATAGCAACCTATCTGTTTGCAACCATTCAGGTGAGTATGAATAATAAAAACTAAAATTAGAAATAATTTTCCATTTCTTCCCCATGTAATACGTGTATTATAATAATTATTGAATTGGTGATGGGTTATATATTCAATATTGGCTCACTACCTGTACATGTACTAGTATTATATCCGAAATCCATTAAATAATATGCTTCACATGAAACGCAGTGTCACGGCACAATTTCATGTGTACACTTTCATAGAAGTCAATTTTAAGATTTTATTTGTGTACATACATTGGTCACATTTCTCATAAACCACGTTTCAATGTTAACCCTTTCAACGCTACATATCTGTGTAGTGGTATTGGCAAACAGTGTAGATCCAGATGAGCCGGCTCGTGACGAGCCGTCTCATCAGGATCTGCACCTTTTACATGTAATTTTCATATTTTTTGGAACAAAAACGCCGCCTTCATATATGGACTACCGGTAGTCTGAAAATGATTTTGTGACAGTTGGATTGGTTGCAAAATTAACATATCAAAATCCATTCCAGTTACTTAGAGGCGACAGGTTTAACATTGAAAAATCCATGAAAATTACTTTGGGATACAAGCTTTAACTTATTGTATTTTTATGACAGTAACTTGTACACTTCTCAAAATACTAATGTGACAAACACCAAGGAGCATGCATATACATATACCAGGGCTCCAGATAAGGAATTAGTAATTGAGTATTGTCACTCCATCATTTCTGAAGCAATTGGGTATTTCTAAATTTTAATTGGGTAAAAGAAAAGCACACAACTGTGTACACATCAAGTGATAGCAATTATTGAATAGTTTGCTTCGAAATGAAAACATGTCTTGGCATTTCATTAGAATTGTCTCCTTGGAGACAATTCTAATGAAATGCCAAGATGTGTTTTCATGGAAAAACAGAAAAATATGCTATATTTGTGGTCCGTTTATTGTTTTCTGCAGCATGATAAAGGTACCACAAATTTCTTATTGCTTTTTGATACTCGCTGATTTCAATTGGGTTTTTGGCAATTTTAATTGGGTATTTAAGCAAATACGCAGCTTATCTGGACCTCTGATGTACATAAATAGAGAGAATGTCAGGCTTTTGATATCACGTTTATCAGGTGAGGATAGGAAATTTGTAGGAATTTCGAGGCTCTTGCTCAGGAATTCCTACAGTTTTTGAGGCAGGCAAGATGAACGTAATATTTAAAAAAAACATAAGCTTAGTACTTCTTTCATTATACTTACATTTTATGCTACAAACTGAGCAAGTATAATACAGTTTCTATTGATAATAGCATGGACTTGTTTTCACTGCTTCAATACAGCACACGGTGATTTCATGTAACTTCATTTGACAAATGAAATAACAGAGAAAGTAGTTTTTAAATTCTGATTGTCCATGATGCATTATATAGAGTATTCAACTACCATTTTGAAATACCAGATTTATTTCCCCAGACATAAATCCGGTATTTCAAAATGTAAATAAATCCGGTATTTCAAAATGGTAGTGGAATAAGTTAGACCAGCTTATAATTAACGTTGTCATTTTTTACAATTTTGACGTTAGCGAATGAATTGTTTCTTTGAATGTCTAGGAGGAAATATTTCCTTCAAGGAAATAAATCCCTCCAGAATCACGGTAAATCATGGGTAACTTTAAGATGGTACAGTACGAGACCAAGTGGGTGGAATAATGGGATTTTTTTAATAGGCATTTTTTTTTGGTGTCGGGTCCGAATCTTCCACCTGGTAATATGTGGACGTCAACGTCTGATACAGCAATTTCTTATTGGTCCGGGTGTAACAATGGGTTCTGTGATAAAACTTTGGAATACCTACATGTTTTGTAACGTTGCCCGAAATACTTGATATCAAAATACACTAATCTGGATTTCTCCATGTTGTTCAGAAACTCCTGGAGATGGAAGACACAAATGAGGAGGAGAAGAAGGAGACCGAGGAGAAATTGGAGAGTCTCGAGTCCATTGTCCGTATGCTTGAACTCAAAAACCGAAATGCCACAGACCACCGTACGTACATGTGCATTGTAACAGCACAGGAATGATAGAAATAATACCTTAACTCTTAGACTGCTACACACAACAATGGTCGTATGCTGTTGCTTTTATATCTTGCCTTATTTCTCAATAAAAACATGGTTTGACAACACAGCAGAATCATTTCCATCCAATGGAAATGATCCAAGTGCTGTCAAAGCATGTTTTAAATTATTCTAAAGTGTTGCTAAAGCATGTTTTTGATGATAAAAAATGGTAAATAGAAAATAAACAGCAGCTGACAAAAAATTAAGATAGTGGTCTAAGGGTAAACCCTTACAATGGAAATGATTCTAAAGTACTGCCAAATCATGTTTTTATTGAGAAAGAAGACAAAATATAAAACCGCAGCAGACGAAAATTATCGTTTCCCGCATTCTCAGGGTTAATGAATACTCAGGGTGTTGGTAACCATTTGTTATATCTTACAATACATGCTGAGGCTACACAATAAGTCATATACGAAAAATAAAAATAATTCTCATTATGCACAGAAGTATATGTTGTTACCACTCATTTGAACCGTATCGCGATACGGTTCAAATGAGTTGTCGCAATAAAAACGTTTGAGCAGAAATACATAAAATAGCAATGGATGTTCGTATTATTCCATATAGGGGTATTCAGCATGATATGGGTTATTGTGGTATTTGTTAAATAATTTTACTGATTTCATAGGAAACGAAGGCTATGTCGAGTTACTTGTGAAATCTGTCAACAAGCTTAATATGGTAGAGGATCTTGCATGAGTGATGATTTAATATGGTATACATGTTTATCATGGCAAAAGAAAGAACCTTATTGAATTTAAAAAATGTCCGATGAATTATCTCACAATGGCGGCCATTTTGCACTCACATTCTGTATTTTGAATTTTGCCTCGCCATATAATAATTATCCCCTCGCCAGTAGGTAAGAGGGGATATAGCGGTAGTCCATGTATGTGCGTACATTAGTAATGCCTTTCATTTTTCAATAACTCATCGATTTTGATAATATGTGGCCACACTGAGTGTCTAGGGATGGTGCTTTGTTTTGCATTGGAAAAGTCGCGGGAATACTGGACGAAGGCCGGAAGGCCTCGTCCAGTATTCCCGCGACTTTTCCAAGTTATGACCCACGTCCCACCGCCCAAGATCAAGGTCACTGAGGACTTGTGTTCACCTTGTTTGCAAGACTATCAAGGCTGCCAGCGAGGGGATTAGCTTCATTTAATGATGCCATTTCTTGTTTCTTTTGATGTTAAAGGAACCACAGTTATTGCCCCTGATCTCAGGAATACAATTCATGTTTTGAAATATGATTAAATGCCAATACTTACCTCGAGTATGGAAAATGAATGGTTTTGTGCAGATAAACAAACAACGTGTCTAAGAATAGGTGAAACGAATATGTGCGAGCATCTAAGTTTAGTAGTTCATTATTAATATCAGTGTAGACACAGATCCGCTGTGTATAAAATTAGTCTGATCATGTTCTTTTCTCTTTGTCATTACATAGATATGCCACCAGCGAACAAACTAAATTACATGCATATACACTAGTAGCATGGCTTATATGCTTGAGACCTTAATTTACATTTTCCAGGCTGCACGAAACACTACGTAAAAGCTATGAGGGCAAAAAGTACCACACTTAGTTATCTCCCTTTGCTACTCAATGCCTTTTTCCATGTACCTTGTAAATTGTATACAGAAACCTCCTACACATGTTCAGATAAATCAAGTATTTTCACCTCGGCTAGTGGTTATAAAACTTTCGGAGAATGAACTTGAATCTCAGATAATGAAATCAAGCAGTTTGGGTATACATTTGTATACTTTGCTAGATAAGTATACTTTGCAATTTTGATGAAATCGGCTACATGTTAGGTCCTGGGGGCACGTGAGCTGGCGTGGTAAGGGCACTTGATACCGGATCAGGATACTGTGTTTCAGGAATATTTTTTTGTGTATTGTATTTTTTGCACTGACTTTTTGGTCATTTAATACAGGTTATCATTTTGTAATTGTAATTGCCACTCTCCTGATGCCTAACCTTATCGTTAAGGTTATAAATGGATTTTCTTCCTTGCCGTGTAGGACAATGTGCTTTTTCCAAAGAAATTTCAGACCCCAGTATGTGCAGCTAAATTTCATGTTTCCAGTTACTGCTCCACCAGAAATATCTGATCGCTTATAAAAAGTACCTTCACGTCACTATAGACTACTGTCTGTTTCACGAAACCTGCCCACATTTTACTGCTATGTCAATAATGCAAAAACAATATATTTTTTGATAATATTAAATTATATAAAAATTTACGAATTAGCCTACTTTTTAGCTCGACTATTCGAAGAATAGTGAGAGCTTATGTAGTCACCCCGGCGTCGGCGTCACCGTCACGTCACGCCTTGGTTAAGGTTTTTAGTCAAGCTTGTATATGGAATACTCCTGGCCCTACACCCACCATACTTGGACAACTTCATCTCCTAGTGATGTACATAAATAATCCCTGACCTATATTTGACCTTGATCTACTTTTACCCTTGGATTACTTAGTTATTTCCCCTTGGTTAAGGTTTTTAGTCAAGCTTGTATATGGAATACTCCTGGGCCTACAGCAACCATACTTGGAAAACTTCATCTCCTAGTGATGTACATCAATAACCACTGACCTATATCTGACATTGACCTACATTTAACCTTGACTTACTTAGTTAAT
Organism: Conchocele bisecta; assembly: GCA_029237695.1. Lineage (NCBI taxonomy): Eukaryota > Metazoa > Mollusca > Bivalvia > Lucinida > Thyasiridae > Conchocele > Conchocele bisecta. The sequence goes on from CM055274.1 coordinate 58,008,922, forward strand.
TCCCCTTGGTTAAGGTTTTTAGTCAACCTTGGTTAAGGTTTTTAGTCAAGCTTGTACATGGAATACTATTGTGCAACCTTGGTTAAGTTTTTTATGCAGGCCGCGGCCCCCTTGTTTGTCAAGCTATGTGTACATCGACAACCCTCGTAGTCGAGCTATGCTGTTCTCCTACAGCTCTTGTTATTTCGTGAAATTTTATTTGCGAAAAACAATGTCTGATTTCAGAAATAGTGGACCGATTTTCAAAATTTAACTTTTGTTTTCTTAGTTACATCATTTCTAAGCTAAAATCCGGTAGCTAGATTTCAGAATCAATTTCCAAAAATTGTCTCCTCCAGGTTCTCCAATTCTTAAATTTTGATCAAATTTAATATTATCGAAAAAAATATTGTTTTTGCATTGTTAATATGGCCGGAAAATTTGGACAGGTTTCGTGAAACAGACAGTAATATCCCTACATGTATCACCCTCCTGGTATATTCATTCCCATGAATACCCGCCACACATGCAGTTTCTAGTCTAGAAAATACACCATTTATAATAACACATTATAGGCCGGATATAATTACATGAATGTACATTTAAAAAAAAAATCTGATTCTGTTGGGAAAGTATATGTTGTTACCACTCATATAAACGTCTTAATGAGGTTCAAATGAGTGGTAACAGCATATATTTTATGGAGAAATAAACAAAATAATCAGACTTTTTCAATAAAAAGTATTGTATCTATATACTTCAATAGGTTCAGCTGATTTAATGTGTTCGTGTTATACTTCTGTCATCTTTGGTAGGGACATTGTCATTAACCCTACCTGTGTGATTGAGATACAATATAAAACTTTCATTCTTTGCTGATGATAGAGCCTTGAATCAGTGGCCTAATTCACCAACATTGCAAAGTATACTTATCTAGCAAAGTATACTTTGAGGGAGAAATTTTCAATTTTAGGATTAATTTATCAATTTTTAGCTCGCCAAGAGCTTATGGCATACCCCCGGCGTCGTCGGCGTCCACAAACTTAACGTTGGGGTAAATGTCTTATAACTTCTGTTTCCTTTCATGGATCACCTTGTTATTTCATACATGCATTCCTCAGATGACCCTCTATCATGCTGTAGCAAATCCATGACCCACCACCCAACCCTTACCCCAAGGTCAAGGTCACAAACTTAGCACATTCATAAACTTAACGTTGGGGTAAATGTCTTATAACATCTGTTTCCTTTCATGGAACACCTTGATATTTCATACATGAATTCCTCAGATGACCCTCTATCATGCTGTAGCAAATCCACGATCGACCACCCAACCCCTTACCCCAGGGTCAAGGTCACAAACTTGGCACATTCATAAACTTAACGTTGGGGGTAAATGTCTTATAAAATCTGTTTTGTTTCATGGAACGCCTTGATATTTCATACATGCATTCCTCAGATGACCCTCTATCGTGCTGTAGCAAATCCACAACTCACCACCCAACCCTTACCCCAAGGTCAAGGTCACAAACTTAGCATGTTTATAAACTTAACATTGGGGTAAATGTTGTGTAACTTCTGTTTCTTTACAGGGAACACTTTGATATTTCATACATGAGTCATGTGATCCTCTATTGTACTACAGCAAATCCATGACCCCACCCCCCACCCCCGGGAACGCCTTGATATTTCATACATGCATTCATCTGATGAAACTCTATCGTGCTATAGCAAATCCATGACCCACCCGCCACCCCTTTCCAAGGTCACAAACTTAGCACATTCATAAACTTAACGTTGGGGTAAATGTCTTGTAACATCTGTTTCCTTTCATGGAACGCCTTGATATTTCATACATGCATTCCTCAGATGACCCTCTATCATGCTGTAGCAAATCCACAACCCACCACCCAACCCTTACTCCAAGGTCAAGGTCACAAACTTAGCATGTTCATAAACTTAACGTTGGGGTAAATGTTGTGTAACTTCTGTTTCTTTACAGGGAACGCTTTGATATTTCATACATGCATTCATCTGATGATCCTCTTAGTGCATTCCTCAATTTTGGCTGTGATAATGTAATAAATTCAGTATAATAATTCTGCATACTTTTAATCATCAAATGTAAGCAGTGGTTAGTTCTATATGATATAATGCATTTTGGGAAAAATAAATGATCACTCTCACGGAAAAAATACATGTACAGATGTACACAATTGTTCGGTTATATAATATATTATTAATTATTTCTTTCAGTTTCTCGAATGGAGGAAAAGGAAGCAGAGTTGAAGAAAGAATACAACAAAATACATGAACGATATACGGAGGTATTTTACAACCAGGATGCATCCATGAAAACATCATTCTCGAAATTCAATATAAGGATTACTGGCTGAAATAGTTTTAACCCTTTGAACCCAAAAGCAGGGTTTGCAAACAGTGCAGATCCAGATGAGCCGGCTCGTAACGAGCCGTCTCACCAGGATCTGCACTTTTTCAAAGTAATTTTCATATTTTTTTAGAACAAAAACATGCCATTACTAAACCCATTGACCCGGCCTTAAATGACCTTAGCTGTTGATAGGCCGTTAAACCCCAACAAACATAAATGGATTAATCTGAAAATCATTTTGTGATGATTGTATTTGTCGGAAAATTAGCATATCCATTACATTCCAGTTACTTAGGGTTGAAAGGATTAAGTGTATGCAAATTGCTGGTAAGTGTACAATGTCTGAAAGGGGAGCAGTATAGCCAGAGACCAGTGTGGCATCGTCACAGTGGTGACGGTGTTTAAACAGACATAAAACGTTAATCAGTCAATCAATTCTCCATACAGGTTCGTTCCTTACCCATTCAATCAATCAATCAATCAGGTATATTGACTTTGCAGTTGAACAGACATTAACCCATTCAGCCGATCACCCACTCAAGGTGCATGATCAGGTGGTTATAACAACAACAACAGTGGCTGAAAGTGTTGAAATCTTGCCCACTCCAAAGTAAGTATTATTTTATATTTTCCTTAATATGAAACAGATTTTGATGAAATATGGCGCAGCAATCGAGTTTTCATGAGCTACATTTTGTCATCCAGGGAGTTTGGCACAGACTTATGCCATTTTTGCGAAGAATCGATTTCCGTGTCTATTGATTCTTCGCAAAAACGACAGAAGTTTGGGCCAAAGAGACCACCAAATGCAGCTTAACAAGAAGCGTTCGATGCGCCATATTTCATCAAAATCTGTTACGTAATAAGGACAATATAAAAGAATACGTACTTTGAATCGGATGGATCTGGAAGTTTCAGTACTTGTTGTTGTTGTTAGTACCACATGATCATACACCTTGCCACTTGTTTGAATAAAGTTTACACTTGTGTTACAGTTGATGCGGACACACATGGATTACATGGAGCGAGCGAAAATCCTCATGGGAACTGACCGACTCGCAGACATGGCCAATAGCCCCAGATCCAGGTAAGGAGCAATCAACCAACCAACCAACCAACCAACCAACCAACCAACCAACCAACCAACCAACCAACAACCAACCAACCAACCAACCAACCAACCAATGTAGAATTAGAAGGTTGAACATGCCACTGTAAAAATATGTAGGTATGACCTAATACTAGATTATCAAAATAACCGTTCAGTTATGAATGTGCTAACTGCATAAATGGCATATTTGTGTATAATTACCCAACTCCATAAATTATTTAAGTTGATATTCCATACTTTTGACTAATTCCCTGGGTTTTGACATGCCTGGTCAATCGTTCCGTGCCAGTGGAATAGTCAAAACTATTTCTCTCCTGAAAATGATTTTCGTCGAAGATTACGTCATAAAATTGAACCTAATTTCAATTGGTCTGTCGATGCGCCCCACGCCAAATAAGGAATTAGTAGTTGAGTATTGTCACTCCCATCATTTCTGAAGCAATTGGGTATTTCAAAATTTTAATTGTGTAAAATAGAATTGCACTACTGTTTACACATCAGCAGACCGCACTTATTGAATAGTTTCCTTCTAAATGAAAACACATCTTGGTATTTCATTAGAATTGTCTCCTTGGAGACAATTCTAATGAAATACCAAGATGTGTTTTCATGGAAAAATAAGAAATTATGCTATACTTTTTGTCTGTTTATTGTTTTCTGTAGCATGTTAAAGATACCACAAATTTCTTATTGCTTTTTGATACTCACTACTTCTGATTTCAATTGGGTTTTTGGCAATTTTAATTGGGTATCTGGAGACCGTAATAATCTAAATATTCGGACACCGTTTTCTTTTGGGAAATGCCTATAAATTAGTTTATTATACAAACTAGAGAATGTGACTATAAGTGGGATAACTGTTTGATATACTATTACTGGGGGCCATTTCAATAAACTTTGTACGACTAAAATGTTAACCCTTTCAACACCAAGTAACTTAATAGGATGTTCCATGCCAATGTTTCACGCTATTTCATTAATTTTGTTCATTCAAATTATCCCATTCTTCTAAAAGGGTAATCTGTACGACGTTTAAAATTATTAACAAACAGTGGAGATCCTGATGAGACGGCTCGTTACGAGCCGGCTCATCTGGATCTGCACTGTTTGCAAACATTGTCTCTATAGAGGTCTGTGGTGTTGAAAGGGTTAACAAGCGCAAAATCGTGATAGTTTGTAAATTTCACATTAACAGTGTTTTCTTGTAAACAATTATTGATTTTACATTTATTGAGCATAGGCTGCCTATATGCAGCCTATGTTCAATAAATGTAAATCCATCAATTGAAATTTCTAGACGATCCTAAATTTGCACTTACAAACATTTTAGTTGTACAGAGTTTAGTGAAACGACCCCCAGTCGTTTATAGATTATGATAGTTGAGTTTTGATGTGATTTTCTGTTTGAAGCATTGATAAGCGACTGAGGAGTGTCAGTTGTACACAGGCCGCTGTTCAAACCTCCCCCATTGACATGTAAGGTTATAGTCAACACATGGCTTGTGTTTTAGTGCTTACAATGATCGGTCACTGGCATTTTTATGCCCCCTGTCTCGGTAGAACCGGGCGGCATAATAGTGTTTGAACTGTGGGTCCGTGGATCCGGTTATAAAGTTTCTCCAGTCTGCCACTGGGGGCATTTGTGTGCTGACTGGCCATATTACCTTGTTGACATTAGAATTTATGTCCGATTGCGTGATTAAATCATGTTTTAATGTTGACGAACAAAAAAGAAGTGATGTAACTAACTGTCATCGACATACTGGAACATTTTAAATGAACATGAAATTATGTTGGTGATGTATATCTTGTGAGTGCATATTATTTATCAAAACTGAAACACTCGCCATGCCCATGATTTATACTGCAGTCTAACAAGGAATTAAAGAAAATGAAAGTATTAATATTTTGAACAATTCTGCAAAAACCAGGAACCCACTTTTCCGACGTTTTGGCACAAGGCCTTTATCTTATCAAGGAATTAGTTTCTACTGCATGCTAAGTGGAAATCTAAAATGGATGCCACAGACTGGAAAAGTGGGTTCTTGGTTTTTGCAGAATTGTTGAACATATTGTATTATTGCGGAAAGATTGTTAACCCTTAGAATGCGGGAACCGAAAATAGTCGTCTGCTGATAATTCATATTTTGTCTTGTCTCTCAGTAAACCCATGGTTTGGCAGCATTTTAGAATCATTTCCATTGGAAATGATTCTAAAGTGCTGCCAAACCAAGTTTTCGATGACAAAAATGGAAAAATATTCAGCAGACGACACAAATTAATTCAGCATTGTAAGGGTTAATATTTTGAACATTTATTTATAAATTTCAGATTGCAGTATAAACTTGTAATACATTTTGAGACTGGTATTATGCTCTTTGTGCACATGATCAGCATCTTGTATATGAGACGAGCCATGTGATTTTGTGCCTTAGAAGAGTACGATCTTTCATAAAAAATATTGACAGAAACTGTGATATTTCCTGTAAATGACGTCAGAAGTTGACAAAATTGTGGTAGCAATTGCGGAATAGAATTCCTCATTTGCTCTGAAAATATTGTCAACTTTCGATGTCATGTATGGAAAATAACGTAAATTTTGTGAATGTCGCACATCTCCTTAGGTACAAAATCGTATGGCTCGTCTCATATGTGGCTGTGACTGGAGAAATGGGGCTTATGTGTTTTGCGACCAGTGTAGATCCAGATCAGCCTGATCATGATCTGCACTGTTTGTCAGTTCATGAATGAAGCACCCGTCGTGGTTCTAGCAAGAAATATAGATCGTTATCTGGGTACAGTAGGATACTATTTGATCAGGACCTACACTGGCCACAAGTCCCATAAGCCACATTTCTTCAGTCACGGCCACATGTTGGAAATGGTGATTTCCCTGTGTATATCTCCACTCAACGTACAGGTCACTACTACCTGTAGTCTTGCATTGGAATTATCTTGAGTGACTGTGATCTTGTACTTTTCACTTCATATGAATTGTGATTTCCATGCATCTATCCCCACAGGTTGAAATCACTGACCAATGTCTATAAGTTCATTAACCCTTACAATGCTGAATTAATTTGTGTCGTCTGCTGAATATTTTTATTTTTCCATTTTTCCTCATCAAAAACTTGGTTTGGTAGCACTTTAGAATCATTTCCAATGGAAATGATTCTAAAATGCTGCCAAACCATGTTTTTACAGAGAGAAAAGACAAAATATGAATTATCAGCAGACGATTATTTTCGGTTCCCGCATTCTAAGGGTTAAACACTGTTTTGTTTTAGTCTTTGTTATATGAGAATATTTGTTATATGAGAATATATGAGACGGAGAGTGAACCAATAAATTGTTGATTTTTTTTAAGTCTTAGACCGCTACACACATCAATTGTCGTCTGCTGTTGCTTTTATATCTTGCCTTATTTCTCAATAAAAACAGGTTTTGAGAGCACTTCAGAATCATTTCCAATGGAAATGATTCTGAAGTGCTGTCAAAGCATGTTGCAAATTATTATAAAGTGCTGTCAAAGCATGTTTTTGAGGATAAAAATAGAAAATAAACAGCAGGCGACAGAAAATTAAGATAGCGGTGTCAGGGTTAATTATTGATACTTTTAGGTATAGTTATTTATAGACCTTGGTCTGATACTGTGTCCATCCCATCTCAGCATTTCTAATAATGATATTAGAATGAGTTAAATGCCTGTGTCCTTGTATGTTTCTATTTATAGGAACTTCAGCTGGAGAATGGCAAATATGTAAACATCTTGTTGCCTTCTGCCACTATACTTTGGAACGCTAGTATTTTCTCACTAAACTGAGCTTTCTCTTCCACTTTGTTTAATGGCATAATGGTTGCCATCTGAGTAAAGTTACCTTATCAGGGCTCCAGATAAGCATATTTTTGGGGTAAATCAGATTTGAAAATCAGGATATCAGCACTGAAACAGAGGGTGTATAAATCAGCATTGAAGTTTGACATTTCAGAATTAGAAAATTTTAGATGAATATATTTTGTCCTACACCACACTTGTTAGGGCCCTGCCCCGCCAAGTTTCGGTGGTGCCCTATACAGTTTCACCATGTCTGTATGCCCGTCCATTTATTTTTTGGAAGTTTTTGTAAGAGTTTCTCAAGTAGGGGCCCTAAATGCATCGGAAGACCACCTTTTCTACTGTCTGTTTCAATAAAGCTGCCCAAATTGTATACAATTCAAAAACAATATTTTTTTCAATAATATTAAATTAAAGGAAAATTTAAGAACGAGCCTTCTTTTTATTTCGTGAAATTTGGTCAAATATTGATTTTATTGCGAAAACAAAATTTCCCCATGTTAAATCCCCATAGACATCTTCACGGAGTGAAGATGTCTATGGGGATTTAACATGGGGAAATTTGTTTGAATTTTAGAAATACTGGACCGATTTTTAAAATTTAACTTTTGTTTTCTTAGTTAGATCATATCCAAGCTATCTAGTCAGGTTTCGGAGTCATTTTCCAAAAAAAATCGTTTTTTGACTCCTCCCACACTTCCTTACCACTTTTTCCCCCATGTTAAATTCCCATAGACAAATCAATATTTCGTAAAAAAATCAATATTTGACCGAATTTCACGAAATAAAAAGAAGGCTCATTCTTAAATTTTCCTTTAATTTAATATTATCGAAAATAATATTGTTTTTGAATTGTCTATATAGCCGTACAATTTGGGCAGCTTTCGTGAAACAGACTATAGTTTCTACAAGTATCAAATAAAGATGGACATATTTGTCTATGTCTGTTCAGTTAACAAGTTCATGAACAGTTGGAATAATTTTAATAATCTGTCCGCAATAATACAATATGTTCAACAATTCTGCAAAAACCAGGAACCCACTTTTCCGACGTTTCGTCACACGGCATTTATGAAGGTATTAGTTTCTACTGAACACTAAGTGGCATCCATTTTAGATTTCCAAAAATGGATGCCACCTAGCATTCAGTAGAAACTACCTAATTCCTTGATAAAGGCCTTGTGCCGAAACGTCGGAAAAGTGGGGTCCTGGTTTTTGCAGAATTGTGGAATAATTTTAGTTTTCAAGTTTCAATTCAAGATGGCTTGAAATACTCCGGTTAAAGTTTTTTCGTTAAACTTTTTCCATCTACTACCGTATATCTCTTTTTTTAGTGTCCATGCCTCGCCCCAAGGCGCGACATGCAGGCTACGGCCATCTAGTCTACAAAAAGTGGGTATAATTATGTTATCCAAGTGTCTATGCTTGGAAAAAACCTGGCCTTCGTGGCTTTGCCTCGTTTCTTGTTATTATACTGAATTTATTACATTATCACAGCCATTTTGGCTGTGATAATGTTATAAATTCAGTGTAATGATTCTGCATACTTGTAATCATCAAATATATGCTGTGTTCTATATGACATAATGCATTTCAGGAAAAATAAATGATTACTCCCTCAAAGTTTACTTTGCTAGAAAAGTATACTTTGCAATTGTGATGAAATCGGCTACTGGTAGTCTCAGACCACCTTACACCTGCTAGTGTTGATCACTGTATACGTGTAGCATAGCACATGCAGATCTATTCACTTTCCCTTCATAATCACTGGTGCTGCACTCGGCCTAAAATGTTTCATGTCGAAAAATGCACCAGTTTCCTGACAAGATGCCACTCATCTCTACTTAGAGCTATCGCATAAACGCATGATTCACCTAGTAACCAGCGCAAATTTCTTGTGAAAATGTGTTTATGCTGTATCTTCTGCATGCAGCTGAATGGGAATTTGTCAAGAAGTTGGCGCCTTCTTCAACGTGAAATGCTGGCACTGACTGCAGTACCAGTGATAATCACTTGTATTAAAGGTACATGCCCACTCAGTAGGCACAAACTTTATATCAGAGACATCATCTGAGGCATTTTCTGGCAAAATAAACATTCATTCACCATCACCCAAGTATTAATTGGCATTATTATACATTTTATATCAGACGTAAATTTACACACATATAACAGGAGCGATAACCGTGTTTCCTTAAAATGTTAATGGGCATTACTATTTATTCTCTGTATTTATATTTTGATGTCCAATGATCGTACAGTAATACTGTCGAAAATATTATTTTTTCAGGCGACGCATTTGATTAATATAAATAATTAAAAAAAATAGCATGCCTCATTTGCATATGAAAATAGCCTGATACCACCGCGCGTCACTATCAGTAAAATACATATTACTAAATGATTATATCTGTATAGCAGTCACTCGTAATTTTTAGAACTGGTGGAATAGTGACACAATCATACACTTGTTTAATTCCTATAAAGAACATTTTGTGCCTACTGAGTGGGCATGTACCTTTAACCCTTTCAACACCAAGTAACTTAATAGGATGTTCCATGCCAATGTTTCACGCTATTTCATTAATTTTGTTCATTCAAATTATCCCCTTCTTCTAAAAGGGTAATCTGTACGACGTTTAAAGTTATTAACAAACAGTGGAGATCCTGATGAGACGGCTCGTTACGAGCCGGCTCATCTGGATCTGCACTGTTTGCAAACATTGTCTCTATAGAGGTCTGTGGTGTTGAAAGGGTTAATATATCTATAGTGCATTCTGAATTGTTACTGATTTCTCTTTCCATATCCAGAAATATATCACATGTGTGTACTGGTATATACTATTGCTGAATTATCCCTTTCAGCCTCACATATCGTTAAGCCCACATTTGCAAACACTGTAGATCCAGATGAGACGGCTCGTTACGAACATCTGCAGTGTTTGTCATATGATTTTCAATGATTTCGAAAAACAATGAATTAATGCATGGTTTATTTATTTATTAAGTGTCACCAATGTAAATAGATATTGCCAGCCCTTGAGGGCTTATGAGACACTATTGACAACAATGAATATATTTAGTACATGTATGTAAGTGGGAAAATAATTAAAAAAAGGTGAGAGATTTGCTGTGTCCAGCTCTCGGCTTTCTTTCTATATACAATAATTACCGATTAATGGAATAGTCCAAAATGGGCATTCGGCTGTCAATGTCAGATTTTTAGGGGTGAAAGTGTTAAACAGTCGTGACGTCATCTTTCCGTTTTTACAATCTCTATCTCTCGTCTCTGATCCATATTCATCTATCTTGCCAATATACAGACTCCTATCAATATTTAACGCGCCATGAGCAAAAAAAAAGTGTTCAAAACTAATATGTTGTATAATTGTAGAGTAGAGCTTTGGACTTCAATACCGGGGGTTGTGGGTTCAATCCCCGCCTCAGGTGAGAAATATACTTTCGTAATAATTCCAGCAGAAAAATATTTACACAATTTCCTAACATTTGATTGGCCCGTAGCAAGTCTCTGTCCAAAGTTTATATTCCAGTAAACTCCCACGCCGAACTACTTTCCGTCATCGTGAGGCGCAGTTAAAATAATTCTTAAGAAAACGGAAAATAAACACATTATCTTGATGAATTGATTTCAAATGCTGGAATTATAAGGAATGAATGGCCTTTTTGTGGAATTTATCGGGGATATAAACTTGGAAAAGTCGCGGGAATACTGGACGAGCCCTTCCGGCCTTCGTCCAGTATTCCCGCGACTTTTCCAAGTTTATACCCCGATAAATTCCACAAAAAGGCCATTCATTCCTATAGTATTTCCAACCTACTCCTTTTCGGATGAGAATTTAAAGAGGTCTGTACGACCGACGTTACTGTTACAGGGACATTCATTTTCACTTTCAAAATTAATATGTTCACTGTGGGAAAACCAATTAACCCTTCACCCATAAGTAACTGGTATGGACTCTTCCATGTAGAATTTTGAACTACATGCATTCCATTAATCAGAAAATTGGTGTTTTTGTAAAAAAAAATCCGAAAATATCCACAAACACTGCAGATCCTGATGAGTGGTTAGGAGCCGGTTCATCTGGATCTACACTGTTTGCGAACATTGGGAAAGCGGTATGTAGTGTTGAAAGGGTTAAACTGTTTAAATGAAATTGTTGTAGGCCTGCATGTTTGCTATGAACAGAAGCTCTGCGGACTGGACACTCGGTGGGCCCCATTTTTGTCATGGCGTGTCACATGTAATCTGGGTCAGCTTCTTGGATTATCTCCCTCGTTGTGTCATCCATTTTTTTGCCTATATTGATTTCGACAATCAAACATACTTTTTTTGTAAATGACGTCGAAAGTTGACACAAAATTCAGAGCTCATGTGGAATTGAATTGTGGATATTTTGTCCACTTTCAACGTCATTTACTGACGATATTGTATCTTGTTTTTAAAATCACTAAATATATATTCTAGCAATTGAACGGACATGAATCCCAATCAATAAATTTTTCAAAATCGATTTCGGCAAAACAAAAATCGGAGTTGCGATAAGGGAGATAATGCCAGTAATAGTCGGACCTAGGTATATAATATTGCTTACAAAAGCAACAACACTATATTTAAATAGGCGTGTAGAAATGTGGCTTATGGGATATATTGTGATTTGGAGGAACTAAGTACATGAACTAAGAAATAAAACCCACGTCATATTGATTATCAGATAACCATAGTCGTGTTAACTACAGAAAATGTTCAATCTGTAAAATTCTGGATATACATTATCACCAATACATTATGCAGAGCCGATTCTACACACTGAGCTCCAGTTAAGGTGCGTATTTTGGAGGTAAATTTCTTATTTCTCCATGAAAAATGGCAAGTTGGGAGTGCTTTAGAATCGTCTCAATGAGACGATTCTAAAGGACTCCCAACTTGCCATTTTTGATGAAGAAATAACAAAATTTCACCCAAATTACGCACCTTAACTGGAGCTCTGTATACACTTTCTTATTTGTATCAAAATATTGTCATGAATCAGCTATTTATCATATGTTTTCATACATTGTATATACTGACGATAACTTGCAATTTGTAATCACTCTTGTAACCCTTTCAACACTACTGTATAGTGGTATTGGCAAACAGTGTAGATCCAGAGGAGCCGGCTCGTGACGAGCCGTCTCATCAGGATCTGCATTTTTTTGTGATTTTCATATTTTGAGAAATACACCTCCTTTTCATAATTGTACTGGTCTGAAAATCATTTTGTGACAATTGGATTGGTTGGAAAATTAACATATCAAAATCCATTCCATGTGAAAAGATGTGATTGTACATGTTGTATTTAAACGTGAATAAACAATTTAATGGGAAAAAAATCCATTCCAGTTACTTAGGGGTGAAAGGATTAATACCTGTATTCATTGATCCGATAGCTGATTCGGTCAAAAATCATATTTGGTGTGGAGGATGGGAGGGTATGTATATCATAACGATGAATCCATCCTTATGGATTCATAGCTTAACCCTTTCACCCCTAAGTGTAACCAATCCAGTCATCACAAAAGAATTTTCAGACCAGTCTATTTATGAAAAGGGGGTGTTTTTGTTCTCAACAATATGGAAATTACTTGCAAAAAAAAAGTTCAGATTCTGATGAGACGGCTCGTCAGGTCTGTAGTGTTGAAAGGTTTAACAGTGAATCTTACTGGGGGTCGGACTTGGGACATGTGATCTGTAGCCGATTTCATCAATATTGCAAAGTATACTTATCTAGCAAAGTATGCTTTGAGGGAGAAATTTTCAATTTGAGGATAAATTTATTAATTGTTATTATACTGAATTATTAGATTATCACAGCCATGTTGACTGTGATAATGTAATAAATTCAGTATAATAATTCTGCATACTTTTAATCATCAAAGAAAAGCAGTCGTTAGTTCTATATATGAAATAATGCATTTTGGGAAAAATAAATGATTATTCCCTCAAAGTATACTTTGATAGATAAGTATACTTTGCAATTTTGAAGAAATCGGCTACAGGTGTAGTAATGGTGTCTGGTACAAGATCAGGACACTGTCTACATGTGCTGAATGTCTTTTATTGTAATTTCAGTACTGATTGTATGGTGCTGTCCCCCCACTCCATACAGCACATTCTTATCTCATTGCTGTTTAACAAACATAAAACATTCTATTTATACCCCCCCGCAACGAGTTGTGGGGGGGTATACTGGAGTCAGGTTGTCCGTCCGTCCGTCCGTCCGTCCGTCCGTCCGTCGGTACGTCCGTCCGTCCGTCCGTCCGTCCGTCCGTCCGTCCGCGTAAACTTAACATCAGAGAAATATTGTTATAACTTCTATTTCCTTCATCTAAAATGCTTGATATTTCACACATGCATTCCTGTAAGGCTCTACTACCATGCTGTGCCAAATACACGACCGTCCAACCCCCGCAGATCCCAAGGTCAAGGTCAAATACTTAGTCCGTAAACTTAACATCAGAGAAATATTGTTATAACTTCTATTTCCTTCATCTAAAATGCTTAATATTTCACACGTGCATTCCTGTAAGGCTCTACTACCATGCTGTGCCAAATCCACGACCGTCCAACCCCCGCAGATCCCAAGGTCAAGGTCAAATACTTAATCTCTTTACAAAACTTAACATCAGAGAAATATTGTTATAACTTCTATTTCCTTCATCTAAAATGCTTAATATTTCACACATGCATTCCTGTAAGGCTCTACTACCATGCTGTGCCAAATCCACGACCATCCAACCCCCGCTGATACCAAGGTCAAGGTCAAATACTTAGTCTCTTTACAAAACTTAACATCAGAGAGATATTGTTCTAACTTCTATTTCCTTCATCTAAAATGCTTAATATTTCACACATGCATTCCTGTAAGGCTCTACTACCATGCTGTGCCAAATCCATGACCGTCCAACCCCCGCTGATCCCAAGGTCAAGGTCAAATACTTAGTCTCTTTACAAAACTTAACATCAGAGAAATAAGTTATAACTTCTATTTCCTTCATTGAAAATTCTTATTATTTCACTTGTGCATTCCTCTAAGGTTGTACTATCATGCTGTGACAAATCTACGACTGTCCAACCCCCGCTGATCCCAAGGTCAAGGTCAAAGGTCACATACTTAGTCTCTTTACAAAACTTGGTCAATTTTTTTATTTTTTTTAATGGTTAATAAATGCCCCCCCTTTTTTAAAATGTAACGCCTCTGGGGGCGTTAATTCGAGGTTATACGGTAGTCTCTTTACAAAACTTAACATCAGAGAAATCGGTTATAACTTCTATTTCCTTGCTCGGATCTGCTTCACATTTCACACACTCATTGCTCCAATGGACCTCTACCACCCTGTGACAAATTCACGTTCATGCCGCTTGCGCTAATTCCAGAGTCAAGGTCACAAGCCCACACACTTGGAAATGTTTACATATTTAGGGGTTACCTGGGCCAACGCACACTTGGAAATACATAGGGGCCCTGGGCCCACGCGGGGGGTATTCCGTAAGCCTCGCTTACTGACCAATCTAGTTCAGGGAGGGATGGGGTGTGGCCGAGAAGTTAGAGCACTGGACTTCAATACCAGAGGTTATGGGTTCAATCCGCATGCATGGCATGAAAAATACTTTATAGTATTCCATCCCACAGGTCTTTCGGATGAGACTTGAAACCAAGGTCACGTCTCTATATGACAATACGTGCTGCAGGGAAGTTAAACCTATTCACTTTTCTTTTTCAGGGGTGGGTTCCATTTGCCAAACTTGAAGCCTGTAAACATGATCAATCTCACGAGCAACCCCAGATCTGCCGGAAGTCCACCGGACGCCAGTAGCTTCGATACAGATTCTCCACGGAGCGGCAAGGACTCTAGCATTAGTCTTAGGAGCGAACTCAGTGACATGGAATCTCCGGACGGGACGTCTAAGCAGGGTCGAAAGGTCACGGTGTCAACAAAAATGAGCGATAAAGGTCAGACGACGGATAAAGTCGACGTGCGGGAATCTGCAACGGCGACAAGTGAGTGGAACCTAGGAGTGCGATTATGAAACCTTTCTGAGCATTTTCTTGAATTTCATACTCAAAATCAAGCAGTTTGATTGGCCTAGTCTGAGCATAGATATGCTCAGACTAGGCCAATCAAACTTCTCGATACTTAACGAGTCGAGCAGTTTGATTTGTTGAGGCTGCTCAGACTTGCTAATTAAACTGTTTGATACTCAGTAAGTCAAACAGTTGATTGGTCGAGGCTGAGCTATGCTCAGATTCGGCCAATGAAACTGTTTGATATTTATTTCAAATTTCGAAAATTGCTCAGGAAGCTTGATAATCACATATTGTGATTGGTTACTGGTGTTGTTGCATTGTATTTCGGCTATACACATTTCAAAGTTGGAAAAGGTTTGTTTTTTTGTCATCTTCGAATTATAGAGCATCACTAGAGCATCAGTCATTGAATCCAGAAATATATTTTATTGATTCCCCTTAACAAGCAAGTTAAAACAATCGAGATTTGAGATCATTCTTAAAGTGTGTCGTTCCATAATAAGCGCGCTAACCCCCCCCCGCCCCCCCCACCGCTCCCCCCCCCCCCCCCCCCCCATTCGCCCCCCCCCCCCCCCCCGACCCCCCCCCCCCCCCCCCCCCCCCCCCCCCCCCCACCCCCCCCCCCCCCCCCCCCCCCCCCCCCCCGCCCCCCCCCCCCCCCCCCCCCCCCCCCCCCCCCCCCCCCCCCCCCCCCCCCCCCCCCCCCGCCCCCCCCCCCCCCCCCCCCCCCCCCCCCCCACCCCCCCCCCCCCCCCCCCCCCCCCCCCCCCCCCCCCCCCCCCACGCATTACCGCCTCGCCGAGTAAAGATTTTTTACAAGTTACAAGGCACGTTTCATGCAAGAATGCCATGTATTCCCATGCATTTTTCCGCTCCGCTCCACTCGGTCGACTATTTTGCAATACTTGACTATATTATCGAACGAGCTAGCTCGTTCGATAATGTAGTCAAGTATTGCAAAATAGTTACGCCCCCCCCAACCCGAAATATCCTGGATCCGCGCCTATAACCCTAAATATTCGGACACAGTTTATTGGAGCAAACGCATATAAATATCTGGTTTCCCACAACCAATAGTGTCTCAATGTTTACAGTTATTATG
Organism: Conchocele bisecta; assembly: GCA_029237695.1. NCBI lineage: Eukaryota > Metazoa > Mollusca > Bivalvia > Lucinida > Thyasiridae > Conchocele > Conchocele bisecta. The sequence continues at coordinate 58,025,428 of CM055274.1, forward strand.
GTTGTACTGGTTTATCACAATAACAATATCGAGGTTGTGGGTTCAAACCTCGCCTAGGGCATCAAAACTACTTTCATAGTATTTCCACTCCAAAGGTCTGTCGGATGAGACTTTAAACTGTTGTCCTGTCTCTATGACCTCAGCTGTTACTGGGACGTTAAGCCCTTTCACTTTCACTTTTGGTTAAAGTTTTTCGGTATACTATCAAAGCCTTGGCGGGCGCGACATGCGGGCCGCGGCCATCTCGTATTTACTACTGTGTGGTCTTCATTATTGTATTTATGTATCAAGAAAATGAACCTTGTGCAATTTGAAATTGTTCTATAGTTCAATATGCCTGACTGATTGTAGTGGCTAGAATGCATTTTGCCATTCAAACAATCAAATGCATTTTGCCATTCAAACAATCAAATGCACATTGCCATTCAAACAATCAAAATGCACTTTGCCATTCAAAAAATCAATTGATTGACAATGTAGACCCTGATCAGAATGCATTTGCAAGCAACAAATGGTACAGTTTCTCAGACCTGTGATCACTTAATGTTGTACATGTGTGCATGTTATTTTGGTTTGCTTAATTTTCATTATTGTCATGTAATTACATGTACATGTTCATCACTGATCACATGCTTAAACAATCATCGATTGGCAGCATGAAGTTGTGATATTCGCTATTATACTGTTTACCAAATGTAATTGTTGCCTTTCTGTGCATAATAATTTACCAACCGATCATCTACCTTCTGATGACAAGTTTTGCAAAAGCATGTGTAATTGTACCGTATGTTTTAAATCCTTCCAATGAAAAACTCACATTGCTGGGTATAAATTTGTAATATACAGCATATAGACTGCATAGTTCTGGGTGATTCACACCTGGGGCCAAGTGATCCGATGTAGTAAGGGTGCTTGGCACTGGATCAGGACACTGTTTTTCAGTGCTGAACAGTGTTGTTGTAGTTTCAGTGCTGTATGTACAGTGCTTCTCCCATTCACTTGAATAACATAAAATCCCATTTAAAGTCCATTCCAATTTATATATGATATTTCTGTTGAACAGACGCTCAACCCCAATCAATCAATAAATCAATCTCCCCTTACAGGGGCATTCCCATCTGTATATGATCTTGCTATTGAACGTATGTAAAGCCCCAATCAGTATCCCCATACAGATGCCTTCACATCCGAAAATGACCATTTTGTTGAATGGACGTAAAATTGCAAATCAATCAATCAGGTATAGTGAACGATGGAGAATCGGTGGTAAGCACTGAGACTGATAGTGATGAAGAGATTAGCAGTGAGTTTTTCAGTTATGTTATTATTCCGAATTCATGTTGTCAATATTCTTGTTCTATGCTGCTTGGCTCAGCATTTTTGAGTTGCTTAATCCTGAAAATGCGGAATTATATCATTATGTCTGCTGTATTCTCAATTTTCTTTCTTATTTTTGCAATGAACATGTTTTGGCAGCACATGAGAATCATCTCCATGGGAGATGATTCTCAAGTGCTACCTAAGCATGTTTGTGAATAGAATAGAACATGGGTGACAATGCTGTTTCAATGCTGTTTCCGCATTATCAGTGTTAATGTATATAGGGCCAGAGAAACTTAATTCGCAGATACTCATCTCCACCAGCCGTAATATAATTTACCAAATTATTATCAATTACATGTATGTTTATTTGTACATGTATATATTTTCACAAAAAAATGCTGAAATTATTGTTTCTTTACGCTAACATTGCAACACTTTTAATAGAGAAATAAAATAAAATAAAAAGCATTTAATTCAGAAATTTGTTTGAGAATCTGCTAATTGTTTTTCTATGGCAAATTCATATTGTTGTTTCGAGTTCATGTTGTTGTTGCTATTGTTATTCTATGCTGCTTAGCCCAGCATTTTTTAGTTGCTTTAGTTTCAGTATTTCGTGTTTTGTTTGCCTTCGTAGAACTCTCAAAGATCTCGAGTGACATCAGCAAATCAGACTCTGAAAGAATGAAATCTGGAGACACAGGAATCGGTAGTACAAGTAGTTCTGCAAGAGAATCTGACAATGTTGTCATTCATGTTAGCTCTGTTGATGATGATGTATTTACTGAAACTAAAGATTTAGCTGATACACACAATGCTAAACCATTGGAAAGAGTCTCATCGGATCCGAAAAGTACTGAAAACTCAACTTCAGTGATTGATACTCAAAAGTCTGTGATAGAAAAACTTGATATAACTATGCCGAAATCTGCTGAGATTCCAATAGAAAGAAATACTATTACCACTAGTAGGGAAACTGTTAATAGGACAAGTTCTCATAACTCAGAAAGTGAATCGGGAGCAAGTGTTACTCGACATTTTCCTGTTTATTCACCGGAGTCTCCGGAGTATGATGAGGAGTTTGTGTTTGAGGATCATAAAATGTCTGGTAAGTTGGTTGAACTCAGGGATTCCGCTGGCGATCGCCACTTTCGCAATTGGCGATAAAAATAAACAATTGGCGATAAAAAGTTACAATTTTCGGGGGAAAAAAATGGATTTTTTTTTTAGAAAATTGTAATTTTTTATCGCCAATTGTTTTATTATTTTTGAAGTGGCAATTTTTTTATTTTCCCCAGCGTAATCCCTGGAACTGTGTGATATAACCATCGGCTGGAAAATGGGATCTTAAATTTCAAATACCATATTTTACGGCCTATTGGTCGATGCAGAGTACAAGCTGAATGGCCTAAATTTTATACTTTTCGTTATCATAGTCTTACCAACTTGGGTCATATATTAGATGATTCGTTTTATAAGTCAAGACCCAGTTTTCACTGTCAAAAAGTCTCGATTTATAACAGTATTATTTTTGTGACCATCGTATTCCCAGATCAGGCTGCGCATCTGCGCAATGTGATCATGGATTATGATAGTCATCAGTCAGTAAATATTCTGGCACTACTGTTGAGATCTTCAGCGTTATCAGGATTTACTGGACGTTTGTTGCAAATATTTTAAGGTCTCTTTCGTCAGCCGGTGGCCTTTTTTCCTGTTATGTCTCAGCACTTTAGCAGTTTGTAATTGATGTTTTTCTTTATGCATGTTTAAATATTTTCTTGGTTTAAGCTTTGAATCATTCTGATGTTGTCGGATGATACAATATTTTATGGTTTACCGGTATGTATATTTTGTGACCTATATTATCTTTGTGTAAATATTTGTTTTTTTTATGTACTATTTCATCACGACTCGCGCTCTTGTGGATACAATCATTCAGCAATTTTCCCCCAACTTGAGCTCAAACTTTTTTTACCCAGTCATATTGTGTACATAGCCTTGTTAACAGATGTTAAACCCCATTCAATCAACTTATTCACATTGTTTTGAGATTGGGTCATGTTCACTGTTTCTGTCATTTTCTGTTTTTTCCTGCTGCCCATAATTTGTCTCTGGTAAGTGTAAATGTTTCTATAACTATATCTGTTCCCTTTCAGATGCTTTTAACCATTTCCCCCCTAAATAACTGGAATGGACTGTGATATCTTAATTTTCTGACCAATCCAATCATCACAAATTGATTTTCAAACTACCGGTAGTCCATTTATGAACAGGCTTTTTTTCTATAAAAATTACTTGCAAGCACTGCTGTAGAGGGCTGTAGCTTTGAAAGGGTTAATCATAACTTTTTATTTTAACATATTAAATTCAAGTTGCATTATCCTGTGTGCTTGAAATTTGAACTTGAAATTAAACAATGTAACTCAAAACCATGACTTGGTATTCTTGAGAACAACTCAGGATCAACCAAGTAAACTGATTTGTTTATCACTGATGGGCATGGCAAATGTTTGACAATTACAATTAACAGCCATACGTTGTCATGGATTTCAGAATGTACAGCTCACATTCAACCAATGAAACTGCTTCATTTAAAGCATGATTTTCAAATATTCGAGAAAAAAAAAGTATTTTGTACAGAATAAGAACTTTACCAATTTCGTTGTAGGCCTTGACCAAACAATTGACCATATAGTGGCCACAACTCCGGAGTTAAACCCTATGGAGGAATCGGTGGAGAGCGATGGCAGTATGATAGCTGGTCGTACACCCAGGTAGGTGGTCGTCCATATATGTGGCTGGGGAGATCGGACTTATGACATGATATGATATGTCTAGTTCCAGATGTGTGCCTGGAGAGATGGGGCTTCTGACATTTGTCATTTGTTTCACTGAACTTCATACGACGAAAATGTTCTTAAGTACAAAATTATGATAGTCTGTAAATTTCACATTAGCAATGTTTTCTTGTAAACAATTATTGGATTTACATTTATTGAGCCCATACTCAATAAATGTAAATCCATCAATTGAAATTTCCAGACGATCCCAAATTTGCACTTACAAACATTTTAGTTGTACAAAGTTCAGTGAAACGGCCCCCAGTTCTGGATTGACTATACAGGGGTCATACCAATTATCCGGACAATCAGTTTATCGGACATATGAAAATACCTGTTAATTATACGCATTCATTTGATCCGATTTTGCAACAAACACATCTAAGTCACTCAGGTGCTTGCGGTTTCCATGCCAGTGTGAAGAATATATCGCCAAGGTAAACATTTTAGTAAAATTTGCTGAAAACATTCCTCAACTCTGTCCACAAGTTGTTTACAACGTCAAAAGTCGCGCGGGGGCTTCCAATCGAGTGTTCCCATTATGTCATTTCAGAGTTGTTTTATAAATATAATAAATTCTATAAATACAATTTTTTCCAAGAAGCGAATGGTGATTGTTTTTTTCTGCAAAACTACACAATGCTGTTTACACTGGTTTTCAGGTGATACAATTATGATTTCAACGTGAGAATACAAGTTATAAGACTATTATACATTTGTCCGGATAACTGATTGTCGATGTTAATTTTGGGGCAATCTTACGACTGATGATCTGACCCAATTTTAAATGAGAAAGATGGCACAGTTTGCTAAATAGTTTGCATGTGTAAATGCTGAAAAAATACTTTCATTGTATTTCCATCCCATTGATTTATTAGATGACACTTCAACCCTAAGTACCTAACTGTAATGGCATGATATGCTAATTTTCCGAACAATCCAATCATCAAAAAATGATTTTCAAACTAGTTCATTTATGAAAAGGGGGTGTTTTGTTCTCAAAAATATGAAAACTACTTGCAAAAAGTACAGCTTCTGATGAGACAGCTCGTCACGAGCCAGCTCATCTGGATCTGTACTGTTTGCAAACCGCGCTATATTGGGCTTTCGGGTTCAAGGGGTTAAGACCAAGGTCCCTTCTGTATATGACCTTAGCTGGATGTGAAACGCATTTACTTTTCACTTTTTCATCCGAATGTGGACTGAACCCTTTCAACACCATATACCTGTATAGTGGTATTGGCAAACAGTGTAGATCCAGATGAGCCGTCTCAACGGGATCTGCACTTTTTGCAAGTAATTTAAACAAATTCATAAATGGACTAGATTGTTTTTGCAAAATTAACATATCAGACTCCATTCTAGTTACTTAGGGGTGAAAGTGTTATGCTGCTGCTGGTTATGTGTACCAAATAGTAATGTCCGTTAACATTTTAAGGAAACATGGTTTTCGCCCCTGATATCCGTGTGGAAACTTACTTCTGATATAAAATGTATAATACTGCCAATCAATATGTGGGGTAATGGTGAATGAATGCTTATTTTGCCAGAAAATGTCTCAGATGATGTCTCTGACATAAAGAACATTTTGTGCCTACTGAGTGGGCATGTACCTTTAACATGTTACACCTACAACCTAGCGTTTGGCATCAAAAATACTTTTATACTATTTCCATCCCACTGGCCTGTCGGATGAGACTTTGAACTGTGGTCCCGTCTCTATATGGTCTTAGCTGTTGCTGGGACATTAAACCCATTCACTTTCACTTTTGTAATTGCCACCGTTCAACATGGGCCTATGACTTACGTGAGTGTTTGCTTCTTGTATATTTAAGGAGAAACGATGCGTCAATATTTGATGAGATCCATATACAGGATGAAGAGCTTGTGGGTGAAGTTGATTTTGGTGCCGATATTACTGGTAAGTTTTCACTGGTCTCGAAGTTTGTAGAATCTACTAAATTGCACTTACATTTATGCGAGTATATCATAGTTACCGGTGTATTTTGAGAGGCATTGGATAATAATTCCAGCACAAAAATATTTACACAATTCCCTAACATTTGATTGGCCCGTAGCAAGTCTCTGTCTAAAATTTATATCCCAGTAAACCCCCATGCCAAACTACTTTCTACAGGTGCGCTGTCAGTGCTGTCAATGTAAACAAATGGCTGCCGTCTGTCAAAATAAACACATTTTCGTGATGAATTGATTTCAAATGCTGGAATTATAAGGAATGAATGGCCTTTTTGTGGAATTTATCGGGGATATAAACTTGGAAAAGTCGCGGGAATACTGGACGAGGCCTTCCGGCCTTCGTCCAGTATTCCCGCGACTTTTCCAAGTTTATACTCCGATAAATTCCACAAAAAGGCCATTCATTCCTATATTGGATGCCTGTCAAACTATCTATGAAACAGTCGTGGATCGTCTGTTAATGAAAAAGAGATACATATATTTGATATTTGCAATAACGTTTTTGGCTACGTACTGTCTCTGTTACCGTATGACGGATTGGCTTGAAACTTCATATACTTATTTGAGACACGCCATGTGACGAAAGTGGACAACATTTTCATAGCAAAATTTGCTATGCAAATTTCATCAACTTTCGGCGTCATTTACAGAAAATATCAAAGTTTCTGTAAACATATATGTCATGAAATATCGCACATGTTTGTAGGTACGAAATCACATGGCGTGTCTCATTTGTCATCATCCATATTTTCATTCTATAGCAGCCCCTGTGCTCAAGGTCAAATGATTTGCGTTGAATTTTGAGAAAGGTACATCCATCAGTGTTCGTAGTGGTTCATTTGGTATTTTGAGGAATCACGAAATGTCCTTACAGGGATCCTCCAGATTATCGGACAAAAATGGCTGTTTTGTTACGATATTTTTCTTAAAATAGCAGCTACGGGCATAAAATTTTCACAGAACAATCGTCGGTTCTTGCTTTCTCAACGCATGGAAACTATTTAGCAAACTGTGCCATCTTTCTCACTTAAAATTGGGTCAGATCATCAGTCGTAACATTGCCCCAAAATTAACATCGACAATCAATTATCCGGACAAATGTATAACCGTCTTATAACTTGTATTCTCACCTTAAAATCATAATTTTATCGCCTGAAAAGCAGTATACAGCATTGTGTTGTTTTGCAGAAAACACCAATCGCCATTCGCTTCTTGGAAAACATCGTATTTATAGAATATATTGTATTTATAGAACAACTCTGCAATGACGTAATGGGCGCACTCGATTGAGCTCTTCATAATTGGTGGAAATTCCGCGGTAATGATCGTTTCGTACACTGGTGTTTTCGCACCTGTCGATTTTATCCACGAATGAATATGGGTGTGAAATGGTGTGTAATGGCTTGGGTCCGAAATGGCTTGGGGCGATTTGGTCTTGAAACAATTATTATTTGTTTTTGAATAAGTAGCTCTTCGTTCTTTTTCTATCATGATATATTTTCGCATTCCTTCCTATCTGCTCTGTATTGTACATTGTGTATTAAACAGTCTGAAAATGATACTGGAGGAATGCATCGTATCGTCTGCATACTTCACACAACAGAGTATTGAAACACTCTATAGGGGGCCTCAAATTATGCGCAGTGACAGATACAAGCCCCCGCGCGACGTTTGACGTTGTAAACAACTTGTGGACATAGTGGGGGAATGTTTTCGGCAAATTTTAGTAAAATGTTTACCTTGGCGATATATTATTCACACTGGCATGGAAACAGCAAGCACCTGAGTGACTTAGATGTGTCCATTGCAAAATCGGATCAAATGAATGCGTTTAATTCACAGCTATTTTGATTTGTCCGATAAATTGATTGTCCGGATAATTGGTAGGACCCCTGTAGGTAAAATTTCAAACAGCGCAAATTCTAGGTTGGCACTTAGGTTTAGAAACTACTGTCTGTTTCACGAAACCTGCCCAAATTTTACGGCTAAAGATATAATGCAAAAACATTTTTCGATAATATTAAATTATAGCAAAATTTAAGAATGAGCCTACTTTTTATTTCGTGAAATTTGCTATCAATATGGATTTTATTGCGAAAAAACAATTTCCACATGTTAAATCCCCATAGACATCTTCAGTGGAATTTTTTTATATTTTCAGAAATTGTGGACCGATTTTCAAAATGTAACTTGTTTTCTTGGATCATTTCCAAGCTATCTCGCTAGGTTTCAGAATCAATTTCCAAATTTATTTTGTTTTTCGACTTCTATTCCAGGTTCTCCACCTCCTTTTTCCCCATGTTAAATTCCTATAGAGAACTCATTTTTCGTAATAAAATCAATATTTGACCAAATGTCCCGAAATAAAAAGACGGCTCATTCTTAAATTTTGATAAAATGTAGTAGTATTGAAAAAAATATTGTTTTTGCATTGTTTATATGGTTGTAAAATTTGGGCATGTTTCGTGAAACAGACAGTGGTAAGCAAAATCACATGTGAATATGAAAAAGAGACTGATATTTTAAATATTGGGTTCTAGATTTGTAAAAAGCTTATTACTGTTTCAAATAATGTATGAAATCTTAATAGCCAAATAGCTATAATTGCAGCCAGTAACGTCAACTTAGCAATATGCAGGAAACTCTTGTGTAGTATTTCCCCTACGCAGGAATAAGAGGGTGCAGCGCCCTGCCCTTTTTTGGTGCTTTTTGGCTGCACCCTCCTGCCTGTTTTTTCCATAATTGTCTGCACTTTTCTTGCCGAATCTTAAAAACAGATCATGTTTACAACTCTCGTAAGTATCCTCCTTTAATTGTCTTAATCCATGCTACGAATCCCGAAAATAATATGCAACACATCACATGCCATTGTTTACACACCCCGATACGGATATCCCGATTAGCGGCACAATACACAGCCATTGCCACTTGAAGTGTCTCATGGTACCAGATATGATTTTCTAGCCACACACGCCTATGTGACGTCACCAAATATTAAAGAGGCCATCTGAAGGTGCCGACATATCGGTCACTATCCAAACACACTGATTACACGGTGAGATTTTTGCAAACGGGATCGATCGTATTTAAAAAAGCACATGCTTACCTTGGAGAAACCGAAAGTAGGCATGAAACATAAACAAGATTTTAATTTCACTTTGGAAAACACTTACAGAGATCTACATACTGTACGCTTGCAAACTTTTTTTAAAGATCCCGGTCAGAATATATGCTGAATATTTGCTCCAATTTGGTATGACCGGCTGCCATAAAATCAAGAAATGGCGCACTGCGTGTTTTGTAAGTTCGGCCCTGCAGACGGCTGGTTGAAAATATACATATACTATTTGCACGAAACTGTGTAAATAGAGTACCTCTTTTTGTACAATTTTCTAACTACACTACAAACTTCGGTGCACCTCTATCAAGCGGTAAATACAAAAAGAAACAAAAGAATTATTTTGACACTTTTTTCCAATTTTACTGAAATACATTATGATTAGTGTCTAGGAATACTATACTCAATTGGTAGTATATTTCTGTACTTGTGAGTAAATGGTGCCTATTTTGCGATTTCCTGATTACTATTATATAAACCAAATATTTGGAGGTACCAATATCCAGATTTTTTTATCTGTTTTATGTTTAGAGATTGTTTTTCTTAGTGAAAAAATTGCTTTTTTTTCAACGAGCGCCCTGCCCCTTTTTCCGTCTAGGGGAAACACTAGTCTAGTGCAACAGCTCTTTTGCCAGTAAATGCCCTCCAACATTTGTGCTGATTTCCTGTCATTTCTTGTTGTAAACGTGACAATGGTGCATTCAATTCTGTCGCCTGCTGTTCATTTTTATACGCCCGTTTGAAAAAACGGGACGTATTATGTATTCATCTTGTACGGGCGGGCAGGCGGGCACAGCTTGTCCACGCAATAACTAGAGGTCTACTTGACGGATTGTAACCCCAAATTTGGTATACATGTTTATCACGGCAAGCCGAAGAAGCCTATTGATTTTCAAAAATTTCCGATGACTTATCTCCCCTTGGCGGCCATTTTTATTTTTCGCACTCTGTATCCTTGTCCACGCAATAACTCGAGTTCTACTTCACCGCTCGTAACCAGATTCGGTATACAGTCAAACCTGTGAATAAAGGCCAGCCATGGGAAGTGAAAAATTTGGCCTTTGTTCACAGGTGGTCTTTATTCACAGGGTCATTTATATAGTAATTGTGCCATTGGGACAACACAATTGTGGCCTTTACAGCCAGGTGATTGCTATTCGGAGGTGGTCTTTAGCACAGGTTCGACTGTACATGTTTATTACAGCAAGACGAAGAAGCGTATTGATTTTGAAAAATTTCCGATGACTTATCTCCCCTTGGCGGCCATTTTTAATTTTCGCACTCTGTATCCTTGTCCACGCAATAACTCAAGTTCTACTTCTCCAATCGAAACCAAATTCGGTATACATGTACATGTTTATCATGGCAAGACAAAGAAGCCTATTGCTTTTGAAAAATTTGCGATACTTATCTCCCCTTGGCAGCCATTTTTAATTTTCGCACTCTGTATCCTTGTCCACGCAATAACTCAAGTTCTACTTGACCGATCATAACCAAATGCGGTATACATGTTTATCACGGCCAGCCGAAGAAGCCTATTGATTTTGATTTTTCGGACTCCGTATCCTTATCCACGCAATAAGTCGGGTTCTACTTGACGGATCGTAACCAAATTTGGTTTACATGTTTATTACGTCAAGATGAGTTATCTCCCCTTGTTGACTGGCCTTGCCTCGACGGGCATATATTGTGACCTTCGGCACTCTTGTTTTATTATTGTCATTTGTCTTGATAAAAAGGCAAAGTAATGCAGGGCTCCAGATAAGGTGCGTATCGGATTATATTACGCACACTTACTTTAGCAGAATATGCATTGATTATCAAAAAACTGAGTACAAAATACTCACAGCAATGTGAAAATACACATTGATATCAAATTGAGTTCTGAAAATGATGTAATAAAGTAAAAAAAACAATGTGTTTGTTTTTTGCAGCTTAAATAAGTGAATTTTTAAATTTATTTTATTTTGTATCATTTGTTTCCTATTTTAAAAGGAAGAAAATCAATAATATATTTGTAAAAGTAAAATACACATTGAAATTTAAATCTTGCAGTATAATACTCTTTAGATTCAAAACTTATCTGGAGCTCTGGTAAATTGTCTCGTTTGAACCAATATTGAGATTCAATAATCACATAGGTCCTTCTGGTTTTCATGTGACAAAATATGGAGAGAAAAAACAGCAGACGACAACATTAATTTCCCGCCTTTATAAACTAAATCATGTTTGATTCCATGTTTCTCAGGAAGGGTAGTCAATCCAGCAGATTATGCCTCCTCAGGTGAGACAGCATGGCCACCAGGTGGTGCTAGTTGTTATATTCAGCCATGTGACCTGTCACATGACTGTCCACCAGGTGGCAATGGTTGTATTCAGTCATGCTACCACCAGATGGCATTGGTTGTTGTATTCAGTCAAATGACCTGCCGTCATGTCACATGACCATCCATCCAGGCGGCACTGGTTGTATTCAAATATGTGTCATCTGCCACCAGGTGGTATTACCATAGTAACCCTATATATATGGACAGTATTCTGGGAAACAGATATAGATATGTGATTTTCTACAATAAAGAGGGATTAATGTTTAGGGTTAATATGGTTGTACTGGTTTATCATTATAACAATGTATTTGGATTCAATTTGCTTTGGGTCCCAAAATAAATGGTGTCCAAATATTTAGGGTCATTATGGTACGTGTTGTATTCTCAGTCACATAACTATTCACTAGGTGGCAATAGTTGTTGTTGTTGTTAGTCTTCTGATTGCTGCCACATGATGTAACCATGCTCCAATGCTGCATGTATTGTTATAACCGCTGCATGTGATTATCAATATAAAACATGTGGTTGATCATCGTGCCGTGTGACCATTGGCAGCATGTGATAAGTGTCTCTATTGGTAAACGCATTGTAAGGGTTAAGTGAAATGAAATATTACAATCTCATAGTGACATTGTAATATCTCTAATTTACTTAACCCATACAATGCTTTATTAAATTCAGTTTTGTTGTCTGCTGCGGGATGGGTTGTGGCATAGGGGTTAGAACACCTGGCTCTAATGGTCTTTCCATCCCACTGGTCTGTCGGATGAGACTTTAAACGGTGGTCCTGTCTCTATATTACCTTAGCTGTTGCTGGGACGTTAAACCCATTGACTTTCACTTTGTTGTCTGCTGCCAAAAATATGTAGAACTGAAACCAGTGGACAACCCTTTTATTGCCTGTCCTCTAAAGGTTAAAGACAATGTCTCATTTTCTTTTGACCACACCAACTACACAGAATGTGTCTGTCAAGTGTCGTTTGACATGTTACCACAACATACTACAGATCACTGGGTCAATTGACATGCTATTACATCATGTGAACAGCTATCACTTTCTGTTTGTTTATATTTCTCTGACTAATGTAGTTTGTGAATTTGTTCTAACTATGTTTAACTGTATGTTGTGCCTTGTCTTGCTTATTAACCATTATAAAATGGGAAAGGACTTTTACTCCTTCAGACATTCAGTAAGTACAGTTAACTTAACAGTCTTAGGATGATAATTATTTTGAAAAGTCAGTTAAATGACAAACTAGGCACATGGTAATTGTCCAATAAATATTCCTGGTTGTTGTCTATCTGTCTGTCCCAGCACTGGCACAATGCTAATGTTCTTTCACAATTAGCCCACACATGTCCCAGGACATACAGTACACACAATGTCACAGTGGTCTCCAGTAAATATCCTGGTTGTTTGTTGTCTGTCTGTCCCAGCACAGGCATGTGCTAATGTTCTTTCACAATTAGCCCACACATGTCCCAGGACATACAGTACACACAATGTCACAGTGGTCTATAACTATCCTGGTTGTTTGTTGTCTGTCTGTCCCAGCACAGGCATGTGCTAATGTTCTTTTACAATTAGCCCACACATGTCCCAGGACATACAGTACACACAATGTCACGGTGGTCTCCAATAAATATTCCTGGTGTTGTTGTCCGTCGTCCAAGCACAGCATGTGCTAATGTTATTTTCACAATTAGCTGACACATGTCCCAGTGGACACCTACAGTACACACATGTCACGGTGGTCCTCCAATAAATATCCTGGTTGTTTGTTGTCTGTCATCCACAGGCCATGTGCTATGTTTCTCCAATCACAGGTTAGCCCACATGTTGTAATGTTTTTTTACAATTAGCCACACATGGTCCCAGGACTTACAGTACACATGCAACGGTGGGTCTCCATAAATATCTGGTTGTTGTGGTGTGTTTGTCTGTCTGTCTGTCCCAGCACAGCATGTGTGGGTCTAATGTTCTCATAGCTCACATTTGTCTGGACATACGGTACACACAATGTCACGTTGGTCTAATAATATCCTGGTTTTGTTTGGTGTTCTGTCTTTGTCGTCCCAGCACAGGATGTGTAATGTTCACATTAGCCCACACTGTCCCAGGACATACAGTACACACAATGTCACGTTGGTCTCCAATAAATATCCCTGGTTGTTTGTTGTCTGTCTGTCCCAGCACAGGCATGTGCTAATGTTATTTACAATAGCCCACACATGTCCCAGGACATACAGTACACAATGTCACGGTGGTCTCCAATAAATATCCGTTGTGTGTTTGGTCTGTCCCAGCACAGGCATGTGCTAATGTTCTTTCACAATTAGCCTTCACTGTCCCAGGACATACATTACACAATGTCACGGTGGTTCCTCCAATAAAATATTCTGGTTGTTTGATGCCTGTGTCCCAGCACAGGCATGTGCTAATGTTCTTTCACAATTAGCCCACACATGTCCAAGGACATACAGTACACACAATTTGCTAATGTTATTTTACAATTAGCCCACATATGTTACAGGACATACAGTACACACAATGTCACAGTGGTCTCCAATAAATATCCTGGTTATTTGTTGTCTGTCTGTCCCAGCACAGGCATGTGCTAATGTTCTTTCACAATTAGCCCACACATGTCCCAAGACATACAATACACACAATGTCACAGTGGTCTCCAGTAAATATCCTGGTTGTCTGTCTGTCTGTCCCAGCACAGGCATGTGCTAATGTTCTTTCACAATTAGCCCACACATGTCCCAGGACATACAGTACACACAATGTCACAGTGGTCTCCAATAAATATCCTGGTTGTTTGTTGTCTGTCAGTCCCAGCACAAGCATGTGCTAATGTTCTTTCACAATTAGCCCACACATGTCCCAGGACATACAGTACACACAATGTCATGGTGGTCTCCAATAAATATCCTGGTTGTTTGTTGTCTGTCTGTCCCAGCACAGGCATGTGCTAATGTTATTTTACAATTAGCCCACACATGTCCCAGGACATACAGTACACACAATGTCACGGTGGTCTCCTATAAATATCCCGTTGTTTGTTGTCTGTCTGTCCCAGCACAGACATGTGCTAATGTTCTTTCACAATTAGCCCACACATGTCCCAGGACATACAGTACACACAATGTCATGGTGGTCTATAAATATCCCGTTGTTTGTTGTCTGTCTGTCCCAGCACAGACATGTGCTAATGTTCTTTCACAATTAGCCCACACATGTCCCAGGACATACAGTACACACAATGTCATGGTGGTCTCCTATAAATATCCCTTTGTTTGTTGTCTGTCTGTCCCAGCACAGGCATGTGCTAATGTTCTTTCACAATTAGCCCACACATATCCCAGGACATACAGTACACACAATGTCATGGTGGTCTCCAATAAATATCCTGGTTGTTTGTTGTCTGTCTGTCCCAGCACAGGCATGTGCTAATGTTCTTTCACAATTAGCCTTCACATGTCCCAGGACATACAGTACACACAATGTCACGGTTGTCTCCAATAAATATCCTGGTTGTTTGTTGCCTGTCTGTCCCAGCACAGGCATGTGCTAATGTTCTTTCACAATTAGCCCACACATGTCCCAGGACATACAGTACACACAATGTCACAGTGGTCTCCAGTAAATATCCTGGTTGTTTGTTGTCTGTCTGTCCCAGCACAGGCATGTGCTAATGTTCTTTCACAATTAGCCCACACATGTCCAAGGACATACAGTACACACAATGTCACGGTGGTCTCCAATAAATATCCTGGTTGTTTGTTGTCTGTCCCAGCACAGGCATGTGCTAATGTTCTTTCACAATTCGCCCACACATGTCCCAAGACATACAATATACACAATGTCACAGTGGTCTCCAGTAAATACCCTGGTTGTTTGTTGTCTGTCCCAGCACAGGCATGTGCTAATGTTATTTTACAATTAGCCCACACATGTCCCAGGTCATACCGTACACATAATGTCATGGTGGTCTCCAATAAATATCCTGGTTGTTTGTTGTCTGTCTGTCCCAGCACAGGCATGTGCTAATGTTATTTTACAATTCGCCCACACATGTCCCAGGACATACAGTACACACAATTTCACGGTGGTCTCCTATAAATATCCCGTTGTTTGTTGTCTGTCTGTCCCAGCACAGACATGTGCTAATGTTCTTTCACAATTAGCCCACACATGTCCCAGGACATACAGTACACACAATGTCACGGTGGTCTCCAGTAAATATCCTGGTTGTTTGTTGTCTGTCTGTCCCAGCACAGGCATGTGCTAATGTTATTTTACAATTGGCCCACACATGTCCCAGGTCATACAGTACACACAATGTCATGGTGGTCTCCAATAAATATCCTGGTTCTTTGTTGTCTGTCTGTCCCAGCACAGGCATGTGCTAACGTTATTTTACAATTGGCCCACACATGTCCCAGGTCATACAGTACACACAATGTCATGGTGGTCTCCAATAAATATCCTGGTTGCTTTGTTGTCTGTCTGTCCCAGCACAGGCATGTGCTAATGTTATTTTACAATTAGCCCACACATGTCCCAGGACATACAGTACACGCAATGTCACGGTGGTTTCCTATAAATATCCCGTTGTTTGTTGTCTGTCTGTCCCAGCACAGACATGTGCTAATGTTCTTTCACAATTAGCCCACACATGTCCCAGGACATACAGTACACACAATGTCATGGTGGTCTCCAATAAATATCATGGTTGTTTGTTGTCTGTCTGTCCCAGCACAGGCATGTGCTAATGTTCTTTTACAATTAGCCCACACATGTCCCAGGACATACAGTACACACAATGTCCCGGTGGTCTCCAATAAATATCCTGGTTGTTTGTTGACTGTCTGTCCCAGCACAGGCATGTGCTAATGTTATTTTACAATTAGCCCACACATGTCCCAGGACATACAGTACACACAATGTCACGGTGGTCTGCAATAAATATCCTGGTTGTTTGTTGTCTGTCTGTCCCAGCACAAGCATGTGCTAATGTTCTTTCACAATTAGCCCACACATGTCCCAGGACATACAGTACACACAATGTCACGGTGGTCTCCAATAAATATCCTGGTTGTTTCTTGTCTGTCTGTCCCAGCACAGGCATGTGCTAATGTTCTTTTACAATTAGCCCACACATGTCCCAGGACATACAGTACACACAATGTCCCGGTGGTCTCCAATAAATATCCTGGTTGTTTGTTGACTGTCTGTCCCAGCACAGGCATGTGCTAATGTTATTTTACAATTAGCCCACACATGTCCCAGGACATACAGTACACACAATGTCATGGTGGTCTGCAATAAATATCCTCGGTCGTTTCCCGTTGTAATGTCTGTCCCAGCACAGCATGGTGCTAATGTGCTTTCATTTAATTAGCCCACACATGTCGCAGGACATACAGTACACACAATGTCACGGTGGTCTCCAATAAATATCCTGGTTGTTTGTTGTCTGTCTGTCCCAGCAGAGGCATGTGCTAATGTTATTTTACAATTAGCCCACACATGTCCCAGGACATACAGTACACACAATGTCACGGTGGTCTCGAATAAATATCCTGGTTGTTTGTTGTCTGTCTGTCTGTCTGTCCCAGCACAGGCATGTGCTAATGTTATTTACAATTAGCCCACACATGTCCCAGGTCATACAGTACACACAATGTCACGGCGGTCTCCAATAAATATCCTGGTTGTTTGTTGTCCGTCTGTCCCAGCACAGGCATGTGCTAATGTTATTTCACAATTAGCCCACACATGTCCCAGGACATACAGTACACACAATATCACAGTGGTCTGCAATAAATATCCTGGTTGTTTATTGTCTGTCTGTCCCAGCACAGGCATGTGCTAATGTTACTTCACAATTAGCCCACACATGTCCCAGGACATACAGTACACACAATGTCACGGTGGTCTCCAGTAAATATCCTGCTTGTTTGTTGTCTGTCCCAGCACAGGCATGTGCTAATGTTATTTTACAATTAGCCCACACATGTCCCAGGTCATACAGTACACACAATGTCATGGTGGTCTCCAATAAATATCCTGGTTGTTTGTTGTCTGTCTGTCCCAGCACAGGCATGTGCTAATGTTATTTTACAATTAGCCCACATATGTTCCAGGACATACAGTACACACAATGTCGCAGTGGTCTCCAATAAATATCCTGGTTATTTGTTGTCTGTCTGTCCCAGCACAGGCAGGTGCTAATGTTCTTTCACAATTAGCCCACACATGTCCCAAGACATACAATACACACAATGTCACAGTGGTCTGCAGTAAATATCCTGGTTGTCTGTCTGTCTGTCCCAGCACAGGCATGTGCTAATGTTCTTTCACAATTAGCCCACACATGTCCCAGGACATACAGTACACACAATGTCACAGTGGTCTCCAATAAATATCCTGGTTGTTTGTTGTCTGTCTGTCCCAGCACAGGCATGTGCTAATGTTCTTTCACAATTAGCCCACACATGTCCCAGGACATACGAGTACACACAATGTCATGGTGGTCTCCAATAAATATCCTGGTTGTTTGTTGTCTGTCTGTCCCAGCACAGGCATGTGCTAATGTTATTTTACAATTAGCCCACACATGTCCCAGGACATACAGTACACACAATGTCACGGTGGTCTCCAGTAAATATCCTGGTTGTTTGTTGTCTGTCCCAGCACAGGCATGTGCTAATGTTATTTTACAATTGGCCCACACATGTCCCAGGTCATACAGTACACACAATGTCATGGTGATCTCCAATAAATATCCTGGTTCTTTGTTGTCTGTCTGTCCCAGCACAGGCATGTGCTAATGTTATTTTACAATTAGCCCACACATGTCCCAGGACATACAGTACACACAATGTCATGGTGGTCTCCAATAAATATCCTGGTTGTTTGTTGCCTGTCTGTCCCAGCACAGACATGTGCTAATGTTCTTTCACAATTAGCCCACACATGTCCCAGGACATACAGTATACATAATGTCATGGTGGTCTCCAATAAATATCCTGGTTGTTTGTTGCCTGTCTGTCCCAGCACAGGCATGTGCTAATGTTCTTTTACAATTAGCCTACACATGTCCCAGGACATACAGTACACACAATGTCCCGGTGGTCTCCAATAAATATCCTGGTTGTTTGTTGACTGTCTGTCCCAGCACAGGCATGTGCTAATGTTATTTTACAATTAGCCCACACATGTCCCAGGACATACAGTACACACAATGTCACGGTGGTCTGCAATAAATATCCTGGTTGTTTGTTGTCTGTCTGTCCCAGCACAGGCATGTGCTAATGTTCTTTCACAATTAGCCCACACATGTCCCAGGACATACAGTACACACAATGTCACGGTGGTCTCCAATAAATATCCTGGTTGTTTGTTGTCTGTCTGTCCCAGCACAGGCATGTGCTAATGTTATTTTACAATTAGCCCACACATGTCCCAGGACATACAGTACACACAATGTCACGGTGGTTTCCTATAAATATCCCGTTGTTTGTTGTCTGTCTGTCCCAGCACAGACATGTGCTAATGTTCTTTCACAATTAGCCCACACATGTCCCAGGACATACAGTACACACAATGTCACGGTGGTCTCCAATAAATATCCTGGTTGTTTGTTGTCTGTCTGTCCCAGCAGAGGCATGTGCTAATGTTATTTTACAATTAGCCCACACATGTCCCAGGACATACAGTACACACAATGTCACGGTGGTCTAGAATAAATATCCTGGTTGATTGTTGTCTGTCTGTCTGTCCCAGCACAGGCATGTGCTAATGTTATTTACAATTAGCCCACATATGTTCCAGGTCATACAGTACATACAATGTCACGGCGGTCTCCAATAAATATCCTGGTTGTTTGTTGTCTGTCTGTCTGTCCCAGCACAGGCATGTGCTAATGTTCTTTCACAATTAGCCCACACATGCCCCAGGACATACAGTACACACAATGTCACGTTGGTCTCCAATAAATATCCTGGTTGTTTGTTGTCTGTCTGTCCCAGCACAGGCATGTGCTAATGTTATTTTACAATTAGCCCACACATGTCCCAGGACATACAGTACAGACAATGTCACGGTGGTCTCCAATAAATATCCCGTTGTGTGTTGTCTGTCTGTCCCAGCACAGGCATGTGCTAATGTTCTTTCACAATTAGCCTTCACATGTCCCAGGACATACATTACACACAATGTCACGGTGGTCTCCAATAAATATTCTGGTTGTTTGATGCCTGTGTCCCAGCACAGGCATGTGCTAATGTTCTTTCACAATTAGCCCACACATGTCCAAGGACATACAGTACACACAATTTGCTAATGTTATTTTACAATTAGCCCACATATGTTACAGGACATACAGTACACACAATGTCACAGTGGTCTCCAATAAATATCCTGGTTATTTGTTGTCTGTCTGTCCCAGCACAGGCATGTGCTAATGTTCTTTCACAATTCACATGTCCCAAGACATCATACACATGTCAGTGGTCTCCATAAATATCTGGTTGTTTGTGTCTGTCCCAGCACAGCATGTGCTAATGTTCTTTCACAATTAGCCCACATGGTCCCAGGACTACAGTACACATGTCACGTGGTCTCCATTAAATCCTGGTTGTTTGTTGCTGTCTGTCCCAGCACAGCATGTGCTAATGTTCTTTCACAATTAGCCCACACATGTCCCAGGACATACAGTACACACAATGATGTCACATGGTTCTCCAATATATATCCTGGTTGTTTGTTGTCTGTCATGGTCCCAGCACAGGCATGTGCTAATGTTCTTTCACAATTAGCACACATGTCCCAGGACATACGTACACACAATGTCACGGTGGTCTCCAATAATATCCTGGTTGTTTGTTGTCTGTCTGTCCTGCACAGGCATGTGCTAATGTTATTTTACATTTAGCCCACACAATGACAGGACATACAGGTACACAACAATGTCATCGGTGGTCTCCTATATATGGTTGTTGTTGTGTCTGTCTGTCTATGTTCTCACAAGACATGTGCTATGTTCTTTCACAATTAGACACATATGTTCACAAGGACATACAGTACACACAATGTCACGGTGGTCTCCTATATCTGGGTTTGTTGTTGTCTGTCTGTCAGACACAGACATGTGCTAATGGTTCTGTCACACTTCATGCACACTGTCCCAGGACATACAGTACACACAATGTCAGGTGGTCTCCATAAATATCCCTGGTTTGTTGTCGTCGTCCAGCACAGGCATGTGCTAATGTTCTTTACAATTAGCCCACACATCCCATCTCAGGACATACAAAGTTAGCACACATGTCAATGTTGTCTCATATATAACCTGGTTGTTTGTTGTCTGTCTGTCCCAAGCACAGGCATGTGCTAATGTTCTTTCACAATTAGCCTTCACATGTCCCA
>CM055274.1:58735888-58832065 GCA_029237695.1 Conchocele bisecta
TAACCAGACGTAAAGCACATAACTTAACGCACTAACATATAGAAATAACCTGCAGGGCATTGACGTTCATACTTCGCTATATTGTTATTGAAAGACAAGCCTACAATATGACACAAACATATTATCATAATTCTTGGGTCACCCTTCATGAAGTAGAAAGTAAACAAAGAACGCTTCAAACGCACATTTGAAAAGACTACTCCATCATAACTCTTATGTAATGAAATGTACTCAGAACTAGTCTCGACCATATTAGACAGCAGGTCCGTATTCCCACAGTACTAATGAAAGTGAAAGTGAATGGGTTTAACGTCCCACCAACAGCTCGGGTCATATAGAGACAGGACCACAGTTTAAAGTCTCATCCAACAGACCAGTGGAATGGAAATACTATGAAGGTTTGTTTATTAGTGTTTAACGGCCTATCAACAGCTAAGGTCATGTAAGGCCGGGCAAACGGGTTCGATCCCATTTTAACCTGCTGCATTCGGGGAAAAATCCCAAAATCAGAACGGAATATTTACATCAACAACAAATATATTCAGCCCTGAAATTAGAATAACCTGACCTGGTGCCAGGCCCATACCACACCAAGTCACTTGGCCCCTTCCCCTAAAATAGGATTACGAATATCGTAATACTCACATAAGGGGTATAACCAGATTCAACTGTCACATACAAAATGCCAAAGACGTATGTGAGGGCCAAACCAGGTCTCCAGTTGGGATTCTGGTAAGGATGAACCCTGATCGTTAAATTACCCATTGCGTGCTCCCACCTGCCACCCACTACTATGAAGGTATTTTTGATGCCCAAGGCGAGGTTTGAACCCACAACCTCCGGATTGTAAGTCAGGTGTTCTAACCCCTCGGCCTCAACCCATCCATACGGTACTAATGCTTCGAATGTTAATTATGAAATAAAACGCAAATGCTGAATATAATTTAGTCTTTTGTTTTTTACTTCCACATGTGATTCACATATTTTAATAAAAAAAAGTTAAATACACAGCACAAAACTGGCTGGAACCTTCTTAGAGGAAGTGACATGCCTGCTATCGTCATCTGGCATATGTTCCCATATAGGCACGGCAATATCATAGAAGAGTTTTTGACGTACTATGGTGGGCTAAATGTGTGCTAAATGTGAACAGGGTAACACAACTTGAAAAAGAAACATGTCAACAATGGGAACTATTTGAAACCTTGAACAAACAAAGTGATTTACACTAAAATTAATTTTCTCAACTGAAACACATCAGTTAAATTGTTTGAAATCATAAAAAAATATCTGCTTTATAATACAACTTCAGTAGCCTATTTCATCAACATTGCAAAGTATACTTTACTAGCAAAGTATACTTTGAGGGAGTAATCATTTATTTTTCCTGAAATGCATTATTTCATATAGAACTAACAAATGCATATATTTCATGATTAAAAGTATGCAGACTTATTATACTGAATTTATTACATTATCACAGCCAAATTGGCTGTGATAATGTAATAAATTCAGTATAATAAAAATTAATAAATTTATCATAAAATTGAAAATTTCTCCCTCAAAGTATACTTTGCTACTAAAGTATACTTTGCAATGTTGATGAAATAGGCTACAGGAACTCTTATTTTATGACGAGCAACAGCCCACCTTAGATTTCTGACCTATGTTACTATTTTTAGATATTCTAGGAAATCACAGGTCTGATTTTCAGAGAATTCGGAAAGACAACATAAACGTCATACAGCAACATGACACATTGCATGAAGTGAAAATAGATAAATGTCAGAAAAAATATATCCTTTTTAACTTGCAATGAGTTTATGTTTTATTTTATTGTTGAATTGTTCACGTAATAAAAATGATGTCGGACGATATCTTGCAACGCAGACAGTGATTTGAAGGTTCAAACTATGAAAAAGTATCAATAGTTTCAAAGAGATTACCACTTTATGTGGGTGGGGTATATTGGTAAGTTGTATTTACGTTGTTTTCAGTGCTCCAGATAAGCTTTGTGACTAAAGCGTACTACTACTTCAAAATCAATGCATATTTTACTTTTGTCTGGAGCTCTTGTTTTCTTTGTAATATAATTGTATCAGGAACTGTTACATCTTTAATTATTTTTGATTCAGTGTAAAAACGTCGTACTAGCAACACATTTACATATGCAAACAAACAACGGATAGGTGGCACATCTTACCGCGAATACATGGAACCCACGGCTATAGTATACGCGACTATAACAATATAAATTCTAATTTAAAGATATTTATTTGGTGGTTTCGTCAACACATACAGTTCTTTAGGGTATAGCGGATTTTAGGGTATAGCGGATAGGTATATACTTTTTAACACAATATTTTTTTATATTGTACATTTAAAATATTACCGTTAGGAACAGTGATCCATCCCCCACACAATGACATGTTTACTTTGATATAGCAGTTTCCTTGCCGTGCGTAAAGCTTCAAGAAACACAATGACGTAACCGGAAGTTTACACCAGGTAAAGCGAAAGTAAGTTGCTCCAGAGTAATTTCACTGAAAATGTATAAACAGTTAGTTTTGAAGAAACAAACTCTGTGAATAATATGATGTATAATCATGTCCTCTATAACTGGAAAGAAGCTTGGTTCATAAATCACACCATGTCACTGAACACAGACGT
Organism: Conchocele bisecta; assembly: GCA_029237695.1. Classification (NCBI taxonomy): domain Eukaryota; kingdom Metazoa; phylum Mollusca; class Bivalvia; order Lucinida; family Thyasiridae; genus Conchocele; species Conchocele bisecta. Next base: position 58,738,559 of record CM055274.1, read on the forward strand.
CAATAATAACGCACGTGCTTCCGGCAGTAACGGATCATCCTAATTTGCGTACAAATCAGATTTGCGGTGATCGTCTCAAAATTAATATGACCTGCGAACGATATATCGAATGTTTTTGTTATGCCACCGGAGACGGGTGGCACACAGTGTTCGGACCGTCCGTCGATCCGTTCGTCCGTATGTCAGTCCGTCACACGTTTTGGTTAACCAGGTCGTAACAGTTTCTCAAACTGGCCATAGCATCTACATACGTTGCTTTTATTATTATACATGTATGTAGCTTCATTCTATCTTCATGAAAGAGGGGGTGTTTCATTGTAGAGAGATCAACACCACAGGGATTGAAAATTCTAATTGACATTGACAACTACAATTTTAAAATTTGTGGATATTTATTTTAAAGGCATTAATTTTCTAAATAAAAATAATACTGGTCAGGGCCGTAGCCAGGATGAGGCAGACGAGGCAGCCTCCTTGTCTCAGATTTTGCGTATCAGAGGCCATATACTACTTTTTATGATTTTTACACTCGATCGTTTTGCGGTATGTTTGAATTTCTGTAAAAAGTTGAGGCGAACTGTCGGCGCATGCTGGGTTGTTGACTTAGTGGGTTTTTTTCACTCGACGCCAATATACATTGTTGCTGGAAAAAATAACAATAGCACATGTGTGCCCACCTCCCCTCGACATTTTTTTTCTGGGGTGACTTTGTTGTTTTTTTTTACTTCCAACCCCAATGTTGCTGGAAAAAATAACAAAAGCTCATGTGTGCCCACCTCCTCTCGCCAATTTTTTTCTGGGGTGTTGACTTTGTTTTTATTTCTCTTCCAGCCCGAATGTTGCTGGAAAAAATAACAAAATCACAGGTGTTCCCACCTCCCTTCGCCAATTTTTGTTCTGGGGTGTTGACTTATTTTTTTTTTTCACTACGCCAATGCTGCTGGAAAAATAACAAAAGCACATGTGTGCCCACCTCCCGTCGCCACTTTTTTTCTGGGGTGTTGACTTTGTTTTATTTTCACTACGCCAATGTTGCTGGAAAAAATATGCGATTTCAGGGCATTATATTTAATGCCGTATCCGGTGGTTCATGTTCATGATCAGTTTTCTTATCAGATTTTGGCGCTAAACAAAATATATGTGGCAAACAGTGCAGATCCTGATGAGCCAGCTCGTTACGAGCCGGCTCATCTGGATGTACACTGTTTGTCAATACCACTATACATGCATGCGAGGTTTAAAGGGTTAATATTACATGTACATTCGTGAAGTTATAGTCTGATTTATTAATTACTAATTACAGGGTGATGGTGTATATTGATAGACCAGCCCGTCGGTGCCTCGCGGTTTTGCGGGGCTCCGACGGGCGGGTCCATCAATAGACACCATCACCAATTACAGTTAATATCACGGTTTACCACTACCTCGACCCAACCCTTCATAGGACTTGAATCATTGTCGGGACTCAAATATAAAACATGTGTATCAAACAGTGCAGATCCTGATGAGACGGCTCGTTAAGAGCCGGCTCATCTGGATGTACACTGTTTGCCAACACCACTATATAGGCCTGTAAGGTTAAAAGGGTTTATATTACATGTACATTTGTGATATTATAGTCTATGATTTATTAATTACTAATTACAGGGTGATGGTGTATATTGATGGACCAGCCCGTCTGTGCCTCGCGGATTGACGGAATGAGCCAATCCATCAATGGACACCATCACCAATCACAGTTAATACACTGTTTACGGCCACTACCTCGGCCCAACCCTTCACAGGATTCGAATCATTGCCGGGACTCGTAGAAAATGTGTGGCAAACAGTGCAGATCCTGATGAGACGTTTTGATCATTAAGAGCCGCCTCATCTGCATGTACACTGTTTGCCACTACCACTATACATGACTGACGTTAAACAGGTAATGTTACATGTACATTTGTGAAGTTATTCTCTATTATTTATTAATTAATAATTACAGTTAATACACGGTTTACCACCATGTATGTATTCAGTACGTGTCGCCGGGAATCGGCGCACCACTGCCCCCCCCCCCCCCACCCCGCATCACCCTATATTTTAATTCAGTTTCATAACGACATTTATTTGTTTTTATGCCAAATTATGGCACCACCCATCACATTGCTTCAAGAAAATATTGGGATGAAAAAAAAGTTTAAGCAGTGTAAATATTTTTTTTTATTTTTCAGTTACACATGTACACATTACATGATGAAACATATTTAATCAGTGTTAATGTGATACATATGCATGTAAGCATGTTTCCTAGTCATTTACAAAACAAATACATGATTTGGAATGTTTTGAGACACCCCCTCAGCAACTGTCGCACACGTATCCGATAAACACCAAAGCTATCCGTTACCGACTAATTCAGTGCGTTAGGTAAACAAGGAATTATGCGAGGAAAACATTGGAATAAACTAAAAAAGTAACCCAATTTGGAAAGAAGACACTTTTTCCCGTCTATTGGTACCAGGTACTTGCCCAAAGGTTCTACTTTAAAGACGTATGCAGCAATAATCTTCTTAGCTATCCGCTAAACACTAAAGAACTGTAGTTGTCAAATAATGTTATTGATCATGAAGTAGGTATTGTGCATCTATTCACAGCGCAGATTAGTGGTCTAGAAGCGAACACAAACCGCTTTTTATTTTTTAGAGGTGAGCCATTTATTGTTTTGCTCCCATAATTTCGACGATATTTTTTTCTTGTTTTTGTGGGGTTATACAGCTTCCGTTAGTCAACTTAAATACGAGATCAGACTTCTATATCTGAGAATATATATTGCTATATTGTGTACTGCAAGATGCAAAGGAAAAGACCATATATTACATGGAAAATCGTGGTCAACTGTCAAAGAATATTTCGTTGTGTTCTTCACAGGAAACGGCGCGAACCGACATTATCCGACGGAAAAGACCGATTTTGCTACAAGCGTTTTCATTGGACATCTTATTACGAGCTTTAAATTAAATAAAAGCGAATTGATTATTCGTGATATCATTCCCGGAGCTATATTCTAGTTTCACAAATTATGATTATTATTATAATTATTATTATTTTTAATATTATAAATGTTAAAGGCCATTGGTCTCAGAAGTGCACACACCCCAGACAAAGTTACCTGTGAGAAAATTACCTGTGATACTATACTATTACCACAGGAGATAAATACGGCTATTTGGAGCCAAGAAGCGAAGCGAAACAAAGAGATATAGAGAGACAGAATAAAATGTGAGCAAAGCAGTTGGTAAAAAAACATTCAACAGTATACTTGTATCGGGTTTCTGAACATAATTATTATGTGAACAATATATCGTTACTGTATGTATCCTATTTCGGCCAACTCGGCCATCTTAGTGTGTTCAAGCAATCAATTAGCTACAATAATTCGCCTCCGATATGTTGAAAGGAAGTACATCAAATTTCGACAATTATCGTGGTAATACCTTACTCAGCACACTAGGTAAATTATTTACAAGGTTGTTAAATAACAGGTTATCACATTGGGCTGAACAGTACAATGTATATGCTGAGGCACAGACCGGTTTTCGGTCTGGCATGGGAACGGTTGACAATGTATTTGTTATACATGGTTTAATCTCACATGTTATTAACTGTAACAAAAAGTTATATAGTTTGTGCTTTTGTAGATTTCTCTATAAGGCCTTTGATTATGTGGTTAGGGATATATTGTGGTAAAAACTTATAAAATTGGGCGTACGCGGAAATGTTTTGAATATTATGATGTCAATGTATAAAATGGTGAAGTCTAGGGTCAAGGTCAACAACATGTATAGTGATGAATTCATATGTCATACGGGGGTTAGACAAGGTGAGTGTTTGTCACCATTTTTATTTGCTATGTGTTTGAATGATCTAGAACAAGAGTATATAATAAAGGATGTGATTGGTATAAATATTGACACACTTAAATCGTTTTTACTATTGTATGCTGATGATATGTCATTTTTGCTGACTCTGAGATTGGGTTGTAAAATGGTTTGAATATTTTATATGAATACTGTCAAAGTTGGAGGCTAAGTGTAAATACTGTGAAAACCAAAATAATGGTATTTCGCAAAGCTGGTATGTTAAGAAGAAATATTGAATTTAAATATGGTGACATGGTGATAGTTAAATTCACTTACCTAGGTATTGTCTTTACAACTGGTGGTTCCTTTGCAGAAACCACAACTACTTTATATCTGGACAAGCACGTATATAAGGCCATATTTCAGTTAAATACATATTTACAGAAATTTGTTCATGTACCCATTAAGCAAATTTTGGATTTGTTTGATAAACTTATTGTACCTGTTTTACATTATGGTGCTGAGATTTAATTGGGGGTTCACACAAGCGACTATGGTTGAAAGGGTTCAGTTGAGTTTTTGCAAAAATGTGTTAGGTGTAAAAACAGTGCACACAAAATGATTTCATTTATGGAGAACTAGGACGCACTACTTTGATAATGAGGATCGAGGCATTTGCACATTATAAAATATTGGTTAAAACTATGTAATACCAATAACATAAAATATAATAAGATTGCTTATGATATGCTTGTAAATGACACTTATCGATCGGTATCCGGCTAAAATTAGCTGGGCCTCACTATAGTTCGTGATTTGTTATGTCGGTAAGGTCCTGGATATGTTTGGATACACCAAGGCGTTGGAGATGTAGATATATTTGTGTCACTTGTAAAACAACGACTAATTAAGTGACCAATGTATACAAAACTGGAATGAAAGACTTCATGATAGCAGTAGAGCATTGTTTTACAATATTGTCCCAAGTTTTTCTTTTAAAGCATACTTAACTGATATCACAATTGCAAAATTTAGAATTTCTATGACACAGTTGCGAACATCATCACATCGCCTAGAAATCGAATCTGGGAGATGGACAAAACCAAATAAAACAACGATTGAAAATCGCATATGCTCTCTTTATATGATACTAGAAGACGAATACGGTTTTGTACTAGAATTTCCGAGGTAATTCCGGGGTATTTCGAGTTGCGTAAAACATATTCTTATGCGTTTTTGGATACGACCAAGTATGCTAAAATTCATAGAGTTGATTTGTTCAGAAAATAAAAGAATCATCAGCAAGCTTGCAATGTACATTCATAAGGCATTTGCATTAAGCAACCACATTTTATATCAAACGGTTTAACTGAAATAAGCAAATGTTATTATATTGCAAGGTTAGTTATGTTCTCCCCGTGTTAGAATTATTTTTGATGTTTTCATTCCCCCCCCCCCTTTTTTTTGATTTGTTAATCTTAGACCAAAATATTCCTAATGCCTTGGTATATCAAAATGAATGTGTATACATATGTAAATGTATATATCTTCTATGTCATTAGTCATGTATCTGTTTTGTATTTCATGTCTGTATATGTTGTACATGCTCATGTGCCAGTTGGCGTAATTATTGCAAATAAACTTACCCATATGTTATCTATGGCTACAATTTGACCCGTTCAAACATGTGAGCAACCGAAGTGCATACCCAAACCTGTTGTACGTAGGTCAAACTTTAATAAACTGTATATATTTTATACATTTAAACAAATAAAATAAATTAATTGACATGGTAAAATAACCAATTTCTGCATGTGTATGTTCTTTATTAATAATTTGTTGATACAGTTTTTACAGTTTTATATCGCTAACATATCAAACACGCCGGATAACCGATTGCAAAAAAATCACTCTTCCATGTTACATTAAAGAGATGGGGTTAAATTGCTACCCTAGCGAGAGATATGGAGCGGGGTAGCAATTATGTTTCTAGCAATCAATCAGTTTCACCTCCCGTTTGACAGAACGGAAAATGCAAAGTATAACATATGATACAATGTAGCCAATCATATACATAGAACAGCCAAGACAATGTATGTGTTGTGTCTCAGCCAGTTACAAGTGATCGACGCACTCTAGATCTGTCATGTTCTGTGTTTGAGGTTATTTACAATTAGTGTTGCTATAAATAGGCACAACCCTATTCATAAAACTGAAATAGTTTACAGTTTGATGTAATATGATGAATAGGAGTGTGTTTTCCTGGCTTTTCTGCGTATAATTAGTTACATCATATGTTCTACGCCAGAAGCTGGCACTGTGTACCACTGTTGATTGTTTCGCATGATACAGACGCATGTGAAAGTGCAACAATTAATACATTTGTACATGTACTTCATGTGTACAGGCTCATGTGGGCTAACACATGAAATTAAACTAAAGAGATTAAGACAAACCCAATCTAAAAAAGTCTATTACATATTAGTATCAGGCTGTAGATATAAATATACGACAAGTGATCTCTCCCCCATCCAATGGGTATGTACTCGATCGGAACTGGCCCGGGAAAGTCTATCTGGTATGGATTGCCTTATCGAGGATTAGTACTGGGATATTAACGAGACGATATGTACAGGCTCGTAGGGGCTAATACATGAAGCTAAACTAAATAAATTAACGCAAACCCAATCTCCAAGCAAAACATAGTATAACCAGTATGACAATCAATATATTCGACAATATATAGATGTATATATATATATATATAGATTACCTATGTAATAATAAATATACATATCACTGCCCACCCCTCCCTCTGTACCATACACACTTCCGATGACACCATATACATGGACTTGGACAACTTGCAACCTCTACCCCAACTCCCACTGACCAATAATCGTCTTCCAATACTGGCGACCGCACCCTATACTTTTTTTGTTTTCGTCTTCTTCTTCAGAGGTTAATGATGGCAACAATCGCCTCCTGTTTAACCCGTAAGCATACATGTTCTCTTGTTTTAAAATATATGTTGTAGAACCAAATGGACATCGTTGCGGTGTGGCCGGGCGCCGGGCACGGAGTGACAGTAGCTGATGCCGTCATTTGGACCGGCAGTAAAGAGCCGGCATTGGTCCCCGGTAGCTGTTCGATCACAGCTCTTCACCTCTACACCGACGTATGTGAAGTGTCATTACTTGCCGGAGAAGGTGGTTTTCCCCGGGTACTCCGGTTTCCCCACCATTCATCTCACGGAGTAATGCAGAATAGACCGGAATTGGCCGCCCGCATTACTATTATTAAACATTATTGACTGTAATATGCATCGTCTGAAATCAAATTTAACATTTTGGACCATGACCGGCGGTATGGTATGGGCCACTCACTAATATATGGGCAATTGCTATACCGCCTTGTATTATCTTCTCTTTTTCTTTCGTCTTCAGAATATGTGAAACACATTGTCATATAACCAAATAGTAACAGATAAACGCCGCACCTGAACTCGAATAATAGCAAATCGTATATAACGATAAGCCGCGAAACGACAGTAGCTGGGCCCGAAAACATATTACATCATTCTTTGCATAACCAAATATCGATCATTCCCAGCCTGATATGCTATGCCCTGACCAATCGTCAAATATCATCATTATATAGGATAACACTGTTACGGCTGAATCTCCATTATCACATGCACTCACACTCAGCCTTTTTCACGGTCTTACATACCGGCTTCGTGCGATAGGAGAATGAACTAGCTAGGTTAAATTAACCGCCTCATTGCCGCCTTCATTTAATGCACATATTTCAACTGTATGGCAGATATTACGCTAAAGATTATACGCTAAATTCACACCTATGCACCTACCCCGCCTAATTCAGTTGAGACTTTGGTATACACATGAGGATAATGGCTGATGTCATGGAGGCCACCAGGTATGTGTTTATATTTTCCGTTATTGTGGACTCAATAATGACGAAATTACTTGTGGCTATCTACATTGTGGTATGTCATATATCGCTTTGTGGCGAAATATGATATAATACTAGTAAAACTGACATATTTACTTGGCCCTTTGATCAGAATTTGAAAATGAAGTGAGCTTGGCCTGTTCCAAAGCCATTTTCTCATTTGCTGCTGGCAAACACCTTCTGATCTCGGTCTGTATTTCAAGAGTCCATTAACTACATGAATTGTGTGAAATATCAGGCTCCTATTATGCACAGAACGTGTTTTGTAGCCATTTTATGAAAGGCATAACAATTGCACGGACCCGGTTGAGACATTTTCTATTTGTGGGAACAAAATATGAAGACCCGGTTGAGACATCATAAAAAGGACCCGGTTTGGACCAAAATTAGATTAAAGGTGTCCGGCTGGGTTCCCAAACATACATGTAAAACATTAGTGGTTAAAACATAAACAAATAAATATTAACAGTTTTAAAATAGTGCGTACTCTCCAAAACGTAATACAGTTCCGTTTAATTGTAACCCGTACTTTAAACCGGATCAACCATCATTTGTAATGCCCTCAATACGTGATTGCTTTCAATATATATACTTTTGGGTGCATTGTGCATTACCTACGTATGATGAATATATAGCGTCACAGGCCCTAATTTTAGGGGGCGTAATTATGTTGATATCCCTAACCTGGCACATTTTGTTATGACATGGTATTGGAATAAATATGAATACATTTATACGTTTTAAAGTAACAGTGTCTCAGATGAATTTTACAAAAAAAAGTTTACATTGTCGGCTAATTATCGCATTTGCAAATCAGCTTTCTATGTCGTTAACAGCAAGTCGAGGAAATTCCATGCTAAATTTTACTTTGTCGTATTGCATCAACTTAAGAAAATAAAGTCGTGCGTGACGTCATATCTTTCACCGACTGACCACAGACATCAGACGTGTTTCGGCTTTCGTCGGTACTGCTATGTATGAACGGCGCGGTAATGCTGTACAAATTACAATGATTATTTTCCTTGCGATTAAAATAACACAATTTGCTATGTTCATAAGCAGTAATTCATGTAACAATGAAAGACGAAACTCGCCGAATGCCTGTGATCATAATCTATATTATTTCACAATCGTATAATTTAAATGTTCCCGGTAGTCAGCCTCATTTTGGAAAATTATTTGTTGATTTTGTTGCTAAGACACCGCGGACACCTGAACAAACGTGTACAAATTGAGACAACTCAATAATAGTTAATGATGTATTTATCGATGTATCTATAATAATATAATGTTAGACGAGAATAAAATAACATATACATGTTCTCAAATGCTAATATTTTGTGATTTTCATGATTTTCTGATAGCCGATCCTTCCAGAAACGGGGTCTGTCCCTACACTTATTATTTGTAGCGCCTTTACGTGGTGGTCGATTATGCACTGTATTTCCATTGAAGTATATTCACAAACACAGCAACGATAGTCGGCCGGCGTATCGGAAACGTCGAACTGAAAGAACGAAGAAGGTAAACCGTGTAAGTCATGACAACGACTGTTTGCGTTTCACTTTTTGTCCTCGAGTCTCAACCGGACACTTTTTTTTTAGCAATTTCGGTTACCAAATTGGGTCCTTTTCACGATGTCTCAACCGGTTCTTCATATTTTGTTCCAAAATAGAAAATGTCTCAACCGGATCCGTGCAATTTTTATGCCTTTTATAAAATGGCTGCAAAACACGTTCTGTGCATAATAGGAGCCTGGTATTTCACACAATTCATGTAGTTAATGGACTCCTGAAATACAGACCGAGAGCAGGTGTTCGCCAGCAGAATAGGAGAAACTGGCTTTGGAACAGGCCAAGCTCACTTCATTTTCAAATTCTGATCAAAGGGCCATGTAAATATGTAATTTTTACTAGTATTTATTAGATCATATTTCGCCACAAAGCGAGTCTTCATTGACATATCACAATGTAGATAGCCACAAGTAATAGGCAATTGCGTCATTATTGAGTCCACAATAACGAAAAATATAAACACATGATACCTGGTGGCCTCCATGGCGTCAGGCGCGGATACAGAAATAATTGCAGGGGGGGGGGGTGGTCTGTAATTACAAGGCGGGGGGGGGGGGGGGGGTGTGTGGGGGGTGGTGAGGTCCGGACCGCCTGGAACACAACAAGTACTGAAACTTCCAGAATCCATCTGATTCAAGCGCACCAAACGTGTCTTGTTAAGCTGCATTTGGTGGTCTTTGTATGTTCGCCCAAACGTCTGTCGTTTTTGCGAAGAATCGATTTCCGTGTCTATCGATTCTTCGCAAAAACGACATAATTAAGTCTGTGGCGAACACCATGGACCACCAAAATGCAGCTCATGAAGACGCGTTTGCTGCGCCATATTTCATCAACATCCGTTGCATATTAAGGAAAATATAAAATAATACTTACATTGGAGTGGGCGACGTTGTTGTTGTTGTAACCACGTGATCATGCACATTGACTCCATGCATGTGCCGTATCGGATACAGTAACGACACGTTTACAATTTGTTTAATAAATAATGTCAAAAGTTGACAACATTTTCAGAGTACATGCGGAAAATAATATAACTCTGAATAATTTGTCAACTTTTGTCGCCATTTACGGAAAATATTGTAAATTTTGTAAATGTATTTCATGAAATTACGCAGATATCCGAAGGTACAAAATCACATGGCGTGTCTCGTGCTATGTCATACATATATTTCTTCATATTTAGGAAGCATTTATTGTAATAATATGATGATCAGTAGTCCCATATGTCCTTAAAGCTAGTTGTGAACACAGGTTGAAGTAACGGACCGAGGTATATAAATACATTAAATATGCCTAAAAGCATCAAGAAATGAAGAAAAAAAGAAGCTAAAATTATTTGTTTTATACAAGGTGTCGAAGTTTTTAATAGGCCGAACCCGGACGGCCTCGAGACAACGGACTCTCACGAAACAGTCAACCGAGTTATATCATTGTCGCCTATTGAAGAAGTTAGGAAAAGGTTAGCCCTCCGCAACGATATATTCCCCGATGCACTATGTCAACGCGTTGATGCTTTTAAGCATATTTAATGTATGTATATACATCGGTCCGTTACTTCAACCTGTGGTTGTGAAAGGATGAGTGAAAACTTAATATAAGGATTACATACATGTATTTGCATTTACTTAAATGTACCAGCGTCAATGGGGGATCGTAGCTAGTTATTTCCCTTTGTAAATATATTTATAGACATCCGGTCTTATGTTGTATTTCAGCATTTATTTCTTACTGAATAACACACAAAAATAGTTTTGCCAAGCGAGTAGACCCAGATCAGACTGCAAATATGTGCAGTCTGATCTGGATCTACACTGAACGCAATAAAAGTGTGAAAATATGAATGTGGCAAATAATACAGCCCAGGATCAGATTGCGCAGATATGTAGGATAATTGGACCCACACATGAGTCGTAATCACCATAATTGCTTCTTTTCATAACAAATCATAAAACATTCGCCCTTTTTCCAAGCAATAATTAAGGCACTATAAACTATACAATTTGGACCGTATTTCTATAAATAAATGATTCAACAACTTGAACAACTTGAACGAGCAATGTAATACGTAATATGCGTATCTTCTCGTCCCTTTTAATTAAAACTAAGCATCGTACGACTAAAATGCTCGTATGTGCAACATTATGATAGTCTGACATGAGCATGAGCAATGTTTTCTTGTAAACAATTATTGGATTTACATTTATTGAGCATATGCTGCATATGCAGCCTATGCTCAATAAATGTAAATCCATCAATTTAAATTTACAGTCGAAATTCGAATGACTAATTTTCAGTACGTACATGTACTGCTCATGTGATAAGGCACATTGTAGTAATATCTTCTGAACCGGCTTTTTATACTTGATCTGATAAAATCAACCTTATTTAACAGTGCTTGCTATTTTTTTACAATATCTGACAGCTACTCAATTGCAAAAAAAATAATCTGGTATCCTGATGACTGTCTCGGAGTAGCACATATGTATACATTGCATAATAAAGCAATGACGACATACATTATTGAGATAACTCCACATTGCATAGCCGACTAGTTAAGGTCAATTACTAGTACTCATGATTTCAGGTTAGCATTTGCTGGAAGCCGTGTAGTTCCAAAATCTAGGACGAAACTATTCGATGGTTCTTCCTCGCACTCTACTACACAACTATGGAATTCGTTAGATCCTAGTGTCAGGAATAATAAAACCCTCGATAAATTTCGCATGAGCACTACATTTTGCGATTTCTAAACTGTTATTTGCCAATTTTATCGAATCCCATGTGAAAAAACATACATTTTTTTACCAGTGTCTATTTTCTGACCAAACGTAATATTATATTGCATTCAAAATACGTATACAACACTTTATGCCAGTTTATAGCTGTTGCATGTTAATTCAACCTCATCCGTTCACAACATGTTTAAAGCGAAATTCAATGTGAATGGAACACCATTCAGGAAAATACATGACAGTCCGTGACACAACGGAATACGTGTAATAAAGCCGTACTTGTAATTCATACATATTTTCTGGTAGTCTTGTCTTGCAATATTAATAAAAAAGGTTTAACAAACATTTCCGATTATTTCATGAAAAAACAACATAATTACGATTACCATCTGTCAATTCATCTCAAAACGTAAATGAAAGTGACCGTGACCATCGCTTCAATACCATCGCAATGATCAGAGACATTTATATAGCATAAATCCCTGATGTGAAATAATACTTGAAATCAAAGTACTGAAAGTACTGAACATAGGGTACTACAAGATTAAACTAGATTTATTGATTGATTGATTGTTGGTTTTGCAGTTTCATTAACCCTTAAAGGTACATGCCCACTCAGTAGGTACAAAATGTTCGTTACGTCAGAGACATCATCTGAGACATTTCCTGGAAAAATAAACATTCATGCGCCATTATCCCACGTACTGATTGGCATTATTATGCATTTTATATCAGACGTAAATTTACACACTGATATCAGGGGCGATAACCGTGTTTGCTTAAAATGTTAACGGACATTACTATTTAATCTCTGTATTTAGTTTATGACGTGCAATGATCATACTTTAAAATCAGTCTAAAATATTATTTTTTCAGGTGACGCATTTCTTTAGTATAAATAATTAAAAAATATCATGCCTCATTTGCATATGAAAATAGCCTGATACCACCGCGCGTCACTATCAGTAAAATAAATATTACTAAATGATTATATCTGTATAGCGGGCACTTGTAACGTTTAGAATTGGTGGAATAGTGACACAGTTATACACTTATTTAATTCCTATAAATTACATTTTGGGCTTACTGAGTGGGCATGTACCTTTAAAGCGCTGGAAACGACAATTGTCGTCAGCTGTTTTAAATATTATTATATTTTCTCCTCAAAAACATACTGAGACGATTCTACTGCGCTGCCAAAACAGGTTTTTAAAGAGATTAAAATATACAAAATGAGCAGACGGCAATTTCATTTTTCAGCCTTTTAATGGTTAAGGGGTAATTAAACTATTGATATTGCACAACTTGAAGTACAGGATGCACTGCTACAATATGTACCAAAACATTCAACAACATTACAGATTATGCATAGCAATATCAGAAAGATACGGTAACACATATACAAGACATCATCAATTCAAGTATACAGATTCCAGATATCTATGATCATTATATATAGATATATTGAAAACTGATTGAAGAGCAATAGTTACAATAATTCCGCCACGGAAGCGGTGTCGCGCCTGAAAATGCCTTATCGGTACATCACCAAGTTTACTTCTGTTTTGTGAATGAAATAGTTGGCCCCGGATCGAGTATATTAAAACATACAAATGACGTCATTGGGGAAACCGCTGACAAAGTTTTCAATGTATGGAAGCCCAAACTTGTTAGATTTGTTTTTGTCGTATTTCAGTACTTGCATTAATATGGGTATTAATATAGGCTGGATGTGTTATGCTGTCATTAATTTGTTCCCTGACTGTAAGTTATCACCTTAAATACTGACGTATTGACCCCCTTCCCTGAACGTAGAATTGACACTCATGTTGGCGTGTATTGGCCACCATAGACAAATGTCAATCAGGCCGAATTCCGGAATGTCACAAAAATCCGCTGTAAATCCATCGATAGAGAGAGAGAGAGAGAATGAGGATTAAACATCAGTTAGACCTACACGTGCGAGTTTTGTTTCGCACAGGTGTCGGGTGAGTTTAAAAATAGGCTGTCGGAAGGTCAAACTTGATGTAGTTTGTATGTTAAACGCGTCGCTTGTTTCGGTGAGTATTCGGAGGGGAGTTAACTCTGTTACTAAATTTAGCGATGACCGCACGATTTGTGCCGCAAATGGGGGCAAATCACGCGCAACAAAATAATCCGATGTATTTGTGTACGTAGAACATCCGTTGTTGATATTGTGCAATGCAAGTAGTTTTTCATAATATTATTTTCAATTAGCGGTTGCGTATGACAGTTAAACGTTGAGTAACACAATGCATTTTGTTGTTATGGTTATATACTCCAAGATATCACTATCTACCATCGCATCGAGGGGGGTCTGGGGCGTGGCTAACTGTCGGAGGCGATGCCAATACATAGGTATACCCTGTGTAAAAAAAATATCACTTCTGTCCGACATTGAAACACATTACGCAAATGGTCAGTCATATGAAGTATGACCAACATTTGGCAGGCAGCTCATGGAAAGATGTCAAAAGTCGATACAAAATTACGACCTTAATTTTGACATTTGGAGACCACATACCCCAGGATGATGCTCTTCCAATAGACACTGTGATCCATCTAGTGAAGCCAGATGATTGTATGTTGAGAGAAATAAAGTTAATGTGTCCCGTCATGTAAAATCAAATTTGTATCTCTTTCCATTCCCCTGTAATTAAACGTTTCTCAATAATTTACGAACATCCCGTATATGGATGTTTTCTACAGTTTCGAAAATAAAATCTTAATGGTTATTATATTGCTAAAATATGACTAAAATACATTTACTGTTTTCGAAAATTGCTAACATTCATATTATTAACTTTGACAGACATATATTAATAGATAAAATGTCAATTTTAACAAGTTTTAAGAGCAACATATATGTTCGATAAAATATTACGTTGAAGTAAGTATGTTTAATAACTTATCTAAGCGATACAAATAACATGCTCTATTATAACTGCTAAATTGCTTTTGTATGAATGGACCATCAGCGGGTCGCAATGACGTTTTCGCAATTTTTGCAAAGTCACTGCGCACATCTGAGACCAATGGCCTTTAATGTTTGACATCTACTGCACATACAATCGAATGCACATCACATGACGCTGAATCCACTTAACAAAGACATTTCTACACCCACTCACAGCCTTACCGCATTAATTGTATGTGCAGTAGATAATGCAATGCCGTTTTGTAAGGCAATACACCGCACAGTCTGACGCGCGTCCCGTTGTATTGAAATCAACACATTCAAAGTCAAACATTCCGTTATTACGTTATTTACGTGTCCAGCCATTATAGCTTATTGTAGTCGAGGAATCTTCTGAAAAATGTATGTGCCATCTATGGACTAAGGCACTGGACACGCCGCTACCACTATGTGTCATTTCCAGGAGTTTCTTTGTTTTCATTGGTGAATGGCCTAATTCTACACAAAATTGGATAAATGTGCGCTGTCTCAACAGTTTACGAACAGCATTGCATGTATATCTCGTGGTGCATATTTGTCAAGCTGTATTCGACCAATAAACATAAAGTAGGTGTGGCCTCGTTGACATGACACCCGCACCCAGAAACTCACTCCTCTAATTTCTCGCTGGTTAGTACTGGTACAACCCAGGAATGCAACAAAACATATAGTGGAGTGATACACTGGTATGGTAGGTCATCGAACTAATATCAACCCTAAAATCGAAGCAACAACAATCCTCTAATTCCCCGCGGCCCATCGGATATATTTTTTTAATGACGCATAATTGTTGACATCCGTCGGCATCAGTTTGATCAGGTCACAGATTACGGCAGCTCAAAAATATTACTTTTATCAATAGGACGTAACAAATATGCATACTCAACCGACACAAATCTGCACAGAATTGCATAAACAAACTCCGTAATGTTCAAAACATTATGTTAGCATTTTGTAAAAAAAAAATACTTATTCAAAATTTAATTCATCATTTTTTCTCATTGTTTTAAACATGACACAGTCATGTTCTACTTTTGCTGTATTTACGATATCAATATTTTTTGTATCAAATATTTAAAACGAAATTCACAATACCACCGTCTTACCATTATCACCCCCTCTATTCAGACTCCTGCTATTCATTATTGTTCTTTTGTGTGATATGATGTGTGAAATCTCAATACCACGACAAATACAAATCGGTCTATTTTGTTGTTTTTAGAATATTTGGAACAAGTTGCGTGATTTTATAAGCGTATGACCTTTAAATAATTTGCACCTCTCAAAGAAAAAAACTATGTGTTTTAGTTATTTTTTTTAAAAAATAGTAAAGTATTTCATTGAACTATTGCGAAACAATAAGTGTAGTGACACTCAAGTTTCATAATTTAAGTCATTCACTATAACAAACATGCAATGTAAAAAATAACAAACAAATAAACATCAGATATTTTATTTCCAAAACTGTAGAAAGCATTCTGGTGTTCCCATTGTATTTATTCTTCTATATCTGTCAAACTTGGTTCAACCAATCTGCATCGAATATGTGTAATCTCGTTGATTTCAATATACACATGTCCAATAAGCCACTCCCATTATTCACTCCCTGTGATAATCGGATAAGTTGTTTGCTATGCCTCATTATTATTGACATTCGGCGACATCCGTTTGAACGTAGCTACACCCGTGTCACTGATTATGGAAGCTCAGAAGAACTCATTTGGTGTCGAGATTGTCAAAACACAAGTACACGTATGCTGAACTGACACATATCTGCAAAGAATTGCAGAAACGATGCACAAAATGTCCAAGATATGTTAGCATTTTGCCGTAAAAAAATAATTAATTCCTTACATGTCTGGTTCTTTCTCTAACATAAATTGGAAATAGTTTTATAACATTAAACATGTACAGTAAATACCTCTATACCGGACAGCATCACCGCATTCGTTTCTTCAATTTTGGTAGCTTTAATTGTACTGTAGTTATAATATGTATGTTCATGATGTTAATGCATACACATATGTATTGCAGCACTCGTACCAGAATTACAGTGGAACCTCTCTAAACCGGACACGGAGAGGTTCCGCTGTAAAAGAACAATCTCAGTAATCCGACTTACGTAGTCCATTACGTTGAAACTCAAAAACGAAGACAGTATATAATAAATAAACAATATATGTCGGTACATACACACGATATTCTGGATAAAACGGTGTCATAGCTATCTAGACGTCATATATCGTTTATTTTACAGCGTCACATATCGCAAGTCGGTCACATTAAACAGGAGAGATATACGATGACTGATTCATTGCTTGTCTCAGCAGAGAGGGTGCGATATGGAAATCTCAAGGCACGAAAAATACAAACGAGCCGGAAGTCGGTTATTATGGTTGCTTGTGTTGTTTTTACAGCGTTTGGATGCTGTAACACATGGAACATCCAGCTTTATAAAATGGCCATGCAACATGTCAAAATATAATATATCTTATCTAAGCTTCAAGTCAATATACAATCGTGAATTAAATGTAAAACACCTGTCCTTCATAGTTACAATTAATTTTAATCGACTAAATGAGTCATGTAGCTGATACATGTATATCTATGGCTGACTCACATACAATTAAGGTATACATTTTGCAGCCATCTTATATATTTCAAAATGGCCTAAGTGACGCAATGCTGCATATCCCCTTTCACAGTTTACACAGAATCCTCATATAGTCTTCATCGGTTTTTGCATATATACATAGCAGCCAAGTTCAAAGTGGCCAATATGACATGACAACAAATCATATTCCAATTAAATTACCAATGCCAGAAAAAAAGTAGAAATTCAATAATGTTGTTCATCTTGTATTACTACATATTACCAAGGTGTACGATTAGATATATATGTCTCTGATATTACTAATCTGACGGCCACTATTTTGAATTATATTAATTAATGCCAACAGAGAAAATGTATATTCACCATTTCTGCTAATATTCTACACATACAATGTGAATGTATGGTCAATATGTGCATGTTTATTAATAAAACAAATCTGACAATACTCTTTGTCATGTCACTTGTATGAAATAGGTAACAGCACGTGATAACAAGGATTTATGGTTAGATGTATAAATATGTCTCTGGTTAAATAATTATAACAAGGTTTTCATGAGACTATTAGACAATTTAGTTTTAGCTATTTATCACAATGAAGTAGCTTGATACTGAGATGATGTAACACCTACTACATATTAAAGTGAAGGTTAAAGTTTAATTTAATTTAAAAAATAGTTAAATGTCATCGAAATGTGTGACTAGCTGTGAACAAATTCCACTCTCAATTAAAATTTGTTATACATGTAGTTGTAGTCGTTATTGTATTTGTCTGTACCGTTATCTGGGCTCAACCAATCAGCAGCAATGTAACAAAATCGTAAGGAAGTAAATGTGACGGCGCAAAATATTGCGCACAAGTCTCATTTTCTCACGTTGCTGAAGTAAACAGTAGAAAAAATGTTCAAAGAAACCAAAGATGTTGCCACTTTCTGCTAATTCTCATTTGTCTGTGATGCATCACCATACATAATGCCTAAGTCTAGAAGCAGTAGAAGTAAAAGTCCTCAAAAACCACTGTCTGCTCAACTGGATGAAAGAGAGACAATTTTCCAACATGTTAGGGAAATGTTTTCTGACACAATTAGTGTTGAAGTGATACATAGAGTTCTCAACGATTGTAATTGGAGAGGTTTGTATTTCTTTCCATCTGAAGAGCTTGATAGAGGTATCAATGATCTGTGTGTGTCCGGTATCAATGTCAGAGGTTCTCGATCTGGTATAAATTAATTTGACGGCAACCCCCCCCCCCCCCACACACACACCCCCTCCAAGAAAATGGTATTAGTTCACTATTATGTATGGGCATGACATCACAGGTGGCAATAATCGCCATTTTGGAATGGGGAAACATTGACATAAATCGCTATAAGAGACCGCATGTTAATGGTAGCTGCATGTTTTCCACTTTATAGGCAATAGGTTGCACTATATCGCTAAACCAGTAACAAATATAAATTTGCGTAATTCTGGATGTCGGCGTGACGTATCACTAGTAACATGACCCAACAGGGGAGATAATTATAACATACAGGTGCGCGAAATGAACGAAGTCCGACTTCCAGAACAACATTTCTATTTCATGCACGAAAATGTAGCAAAAATCCAAAAATCGGGGCGTTCATTCTTCGATATATTAATTGTTATTGAGAGCAAGTTTTACAATACAAGACAAAAAGATTATCATTAACCTAATAAAGTGTGTATTAGCAAAGTTCTTATGTCACTTTCCACAAAGAGCGCGAATTTGGAAATACTGCTTCATCATAACACTTATGTAATGTAATTAGAGGTATGTACTCAGAACTATGTTAATGGCTAAACTATTCTTCTTATGAGGCAACATTGCAAAATTCCAAGTCCAAAGGGAGAGATAATGCGTGGCCCGGGGGGTTCAAATCGAAAATCACTTTGCGCATGTTCACACCATAATGAAGCCACACACCAAATATCAAGTCTACAGCTATTACGGTTTAAAACTTTTACTTACAAGAAACTTGACGGACATAGGGATGGACACCCGTGATGAAAACAGTATACCCGTACCTTTTTTCTTCAAAAAGTGGGTATAATTTGCACACATGGTCTGTTGTTTGAACATTGGTGCTATTTTAAACCAAAGATATAAAAATAAAATAGACTTTATACCTGTTGTGACCAATTGGAAGATAAAAAAGCAGTTTTGTGCAAAATATTTGATTTGACGAAAATTGTTGTCTGCTGTTGCTTTATATTTTACCAATTTTCTCATCAAAAACATGGTTTGGCAGTCATTTTGGAATAATTTTCAAAAGTGTTGCCAAACCATGTTTGTATTGAGAAAGTAGGCAACATATAAATCAACAGCAGACAATTTTTGTCTCGCCCTCGAAAGTGGAAAGCGAGTCATAGGTTTTGCTTTTCCAGAGTCGGCAGTGGCATCATCATTCAATGTCAAGTTTTCGTGTTACGGTCATTACTTCAACACTTTATCAGCTACAGTCATCAAACTTTATACATCCCTTTACTATGATATGCAGATGAATATAGGACTATTATATTTTTTCTCGGGCCCCAGGGTCAAGGTCAAACTCTATGTTTTTAATACTTTCAATGTTAAGTTTTCGTGTTACGATCATTACTTCAACACCTTATCAGCAGGGTTGGCCGGGAAATACCGGGGGCGGGAATTCCCGGCGGGAAATACCGGTATTTCCCGTACCGGGAAATACTCCCCAAAGTGGGAAATACCGGGAAATACCGGGAAATATGAATTTTGATGTTATTATTTGATAATTAAAGTTATTTAATTAAGTTTTAAGCTCAGTAATAGTTAATTAAACAATCAACAACTTAATAATTAGATATAGGGGTTAATTACAATGTATAGATCTGTTTCATTCCCAACTAGGGGTACTCATCAGGTGGAATATTTGGCAACCATGACATTTATATTTTGGTTGTATTATTTTTTTGTAAATTACTTTTTCATTTTTTAGGAAGCATCTGAGTGTCTGCTAAATACAATTCACAAGGATAACGTCATCATGATCAGACTATGTTTAGACAACAGGCTGTTAATTGTCAACCTTCTCCCACACTAATATTCAGTATCAAGAAATGAGAATAAATGATCTTAGCATGCATGATGTGCATACACATAGTCTCTTACAAGTCTTATATGACTGACAATGTACTGTTGTTTTATGCTTTGCATTTGTATTACTTATTTGCATTATTATTATGACATTTATTTAACGTGAAGACTATGGGCCACGATGGTATGTATGAGATACAGTACCTACAATCGTTACAATTAGCCAAAAGCCTACTAATGTCTACTTATTTGCATGTACATTGATGAGACTTTAATATACTTTAATAAACCATATCAGACTATGACAACAGGCTGTTAATTGTCAGCCTTCTCTCACACCTTTTGTGTCATACTGTATAATAAGAACCCAGGTGGTCTGTATATGGTGAAGTTGTAAAACAATTACACTTACACTGTACATGGATTATCCCTGTTATCAACAGGGATTTTCTCAAAATTCCAAAAGCAGCTTTTATTAGTGGCAGGTTACTATAGTAATGAGGGGTGTTCTCATATACAATAAAATAGACATTTGGCAAATACTACATATACTTGTATATAGGGAAGAAAATTGTCTAGAAAATAGTGATGTTTTTTTTCTCTAAATAAACTTATTATTTCTTTTTTTATTGCAGAATGTTTTACCTATAGGCTTATCAGTCTACACAGATATAAACCATAGTAGATATAGGGGAATATAGAGACTCATATTGACATTTTGGAATGAAAAAGACCACCAAGATTCATATTTCCCGGTATTTCCCAGTATTTCCCAGTATTTCCCGGTATTTCCCGCCGTCCTGGGAAATACTCTTATTTCCCGGGAAATTGCCAACCCTGCTTATCAGCTACAGTCATCAAACTTTATACATACCTTTACTATGATATGTAGATGAATATACAACTATTAAATTAGTTATACCCCCACAAACAAAGTTTGTTGGGGGTATATAGGAGTCAGCTTGTCGGTCGGTCGGTCTGTTGGAAATTCCCTTCCGCTCTATATCTTCTACACCCATGCATGGATTATCAAATGGCTTGGCACAAATGTTTCTCATGATGAGAAGGTGTGTCGCGATCAATAACCACGCACCTACGTCCAAGGTCAAGGTCACAATTGAAGGTCAAAGGTCAAACCTATCGAAATTCCCTTCCGCTCTATATCTTCTACACCGATGCATGGATTATCAAATGGCTTGGCACAAATGTTTCTCATGATGAGAAGGTGTGTCACGATCAATAACCATGCACCTACGTCCAAGGTCACAGTTGAAGGTCAAAGGTCAAACCTATTGAAATTCCCTTCCGCTCTATATCTTCTACACCGATTCATGGATTATCAAATGGCTTGGCACAAATGTTTCTCATGATGAGAAGGTGTGTCACGATCAATAACCACGCACCTACGTCCAAGGTCACAGTTGAAGGTCAAAGGTCAAACCTATCGAAATTCCCTTCTGCTCTATATCTTCTACACCGATGCATGGATTATCAAATGGCTTGGCACAAATGTTTCTCATGATGAGAAGGTGTGTCACGATCAATAACCATGCACCTATGTCCAAGGTCACAGTTGAAGGTGAAAGGTCAAACCTATTGAAATTCCCTTCCGCTCTATATCTTCTACACCGATTCATGGATTATCAAATGGCTTGGCACAAATGTTTCTCATGATGAGAAGGTGTGTCGTGATCAATAACCACGCACCTACGTCCAAGGTCACAGTTGAAGGTCAAACCTATTGAAATTCCCTTCCGCTCTATATCTTCTACACCGATGCATGGATTATCAAATGGCTTGGCACAAATGTTTCTCATGATGAGAAGGTGTGTCGCGATCAATAACCACGCACCTACGTCCAAGGTCACAGTTGAAGGTCAAAGGTCAAACCTATTGAAATTCCCTTCCGCTCTATATCTTCTACACCGATACATGGATTATCAAATGTCTTGGCACAAATGTTTCTCAGGATGAGAAGGTGTGTCGCGATTAATAACCACGCACCTACGTCCAAGGTCACAGTTGAAGGTCAAAGGTCAAACCTATTGCAGGCGGCAGACAGATAAACTGCATCATTTGTGTACACAACTCCTCTGAAACCGTTCAGTGGATTGATCTGAAACTATACACGCTTTTTATGCCAAACAAATATATTTTTTACAAAAATATCATCCTTTTAACTTAGCCATTTTTTCTATTTTTATTAAATTGATTCATTGCGTTCTTGACAAACTCAGCACAGAGTTTTTAATCAAAATCATATTAATCCATTACTCGTGTAAGATCCTCTATAACTGATGAATGAATTTTCAAATGTTTTCAGATTATCTCATTTTCATTGACCACGTACGCAGGTAAAAGGTCAATGCCACACATCTCTAAGGCCAGCATTAAATAATGATCATGAAATTTTTATTCAAACCTATAAAACTCTTCTAATGTTAAGCTATTTGTAAGTCCAACTCTTTGTGGGGGTATTATGATCACTCCTGTGATAGTTCTAGTTTTTCTTGGGCGCAGGGTCAAGACGGAACAAGGCGAGACATTTGAATCCGCGGAATTCTTGTTGTGTCCATCATTCTAAGGGTTTACTGTGAAAGCTAGAGGTGGAAATGAATTGCCAACAAATTACATTATTTTTAGCTCACCTGAGCGAAGCTCATGTGAGCTATTGTTACCGCAATGTGTCCGTCCGGCGTCGGTACGTTGTCCGTGAACATTTTTAAACGTCTTCTCCTTGGTAACCATTGGGCCTATAGTCACCAAACTTCATGGTCATGGTCCTTAGGTAGGGGGATTACAAAATTGTTAAAATGATGTCATTACGTAATCCAGGATGGCCGCCGTCTAAAAATAGCACAAATTCTTCAAAAAGCTTCTTCTCAAGAACCGCCTACCAGATTTCGACAAAACTTGGTAGGAATGATCGATGTACAATGCTCTTTCAAAGTTGTTAAAATGGTGACCCGGGGTCAAAAATGGGCATGGCCCGTGGGGTCAAATTTTATTTTTGACCGAATATGGTCATGTCATATATCAAATCGAAGGTATCAACGAGGCGATCACTCTGGTGCATTTCTTGTTGAAATCGGATGGTTATGTCATCCAAGATGGCCGCCGAAAGGTCAAAAGGTTGTTCTTTTATTAGAGATTTCAAAATTCTTCTTCACATGAACCGCTTGGCCCATGGTAGCCATACTTACAAGTTATGGTCCATGGGTGAAGCCTTTTCAGATTTGTTAAAATGGAGGTCATCGCTAATCCAAGATGGCCACCGTCTAAAAATAGCATAAATTCTTAAAAAATCTTCTTCTCATGAACCGCCTGCCAGATTTCAACGAAACTTGGTAGGAATGATCGATGTACAAGGCTCTTTCAAAGATGTTAAAATGGTGACACCGGGGTCAAAAATGGGCGTGGCCCGTGGGGTCAAATTTTATTTTTGACCGAATATGGTCATGTCTATACCAAATCGAAGGTATCAACGAGGCGATTGCTCTGGTACATTTTTTTTTGAAATTGAATGATCATGTCATACAAGATGGCCGCCAAAAGGTCAAAAGGTCGTTCTTTTATTAGGGATTTCAAAATTCTTCTTCACACGAACCGCTTGGCCCATGGTGGCCAAACTTCACAGTTATGGTCCATGGGTGAAGCCTTTTCAGATTTGTTAAAACGGAGATCGTCGCTAATCCAAGATGGCCACCATCTAAAAATAGCACAAATTCTTAAAAAATCTTCTCATGAACCGCCAGCCGGATTTCGACGAAACTTGGTAGGAATGATTGATGTACAATGGTCTTTCAAAGTTGTTAAAATGGTGACCCCGGGGTCAAAAATGGGCGTGGCCTGTGTGGTCAAATTTTATTTTTGACCAAATATTGTTAAAACGGAGGTCGTCGCTAATCCAAGATGGCCGCCGTCTAAAAATAGCACAAATTCTTAAAAAATCTTCTTCTCATGAATCGCCAGCCGGATTTCGTCGAAACCTGGTAGGAATTATCGATGTAGAATGCTCTATCAAAGGTGTTAAAATGGTGACCCCGGGATCAAAAATGGGCGTGGCCCGTGGGGTCAAATTTTTGACCGTATATGCTCATGTCATATATCAAATTGAAGGTATCGATGAGGCGATTACTCTGGTGCAATATTTGTCGAAATCAGATGATTATGTCATCCACGATGGCAGACGAAAGGTCAAAAGGTCATCCTTTTATGAGAGATTTTAAACGTTGTCGTCTCGTGAACCGATTGGCCAATGGTCAGCAAACTCTGCCTGTATGGTCCTTAGGTGAAGCCTTTCCAAAGTTGTTGAAAGTTGGCCTGAAATCCAACATGGCTGCTGTCTAAAAATAGCACAAATTCTTAAAAAATATTTTTCTCATGAACCGCCAGCAGGATTGTGACGAAACTTGGTAAGAATGATCGATGTACAATGTTCTTTCAAAGTTGTTAAAATGGTGACCCCGGGGTCAAAAATGGGCATGGCCCGGGGGTCAATTAGGGGTTAAATTTTATGTTTGATAGAATATAGCCATGTCGTCTATCAAATCGAAGATATCGATAAGACGATCACTCTGGTGAATTTTTTGCCGAAATCGGATAATTACATCCATGATGGCCGCCAAAAGGTCCATTTATTCGAGATTTTTAACATCTTTTTGTCAGGAACCACATGGCCGATGCTTGCCAAACTTCATAGTAAGTTAAGATCCTTGGGTAAAGCATTTTCAGATTTGGTAAAATGAAAGTCATCGCTTAATCCAAGATGACCGCCATCTAAAAATAGCACAATTTTTTTAAAACATGAACTCAATGTCAGATTCTCCTCTGGTGTTCATGGAGTCGGGTGAGCGAATTAGGGCCATCATGGCCCTCTTCTGTAACTATTTATAGCGCACAAGTTTCCCAGCATGCAAATAGTTAAAATTTCACTTTTGCGATTGAATTGTTATAGATATTTCTCCATGTTGTAGGTGAAGATGCCATAGACAGACTGCTAGCAGTTGCCGAGCAAGTCGAGGGCCAGAAACCACAGCAGAGCGAGTTCCATCAGATTGCTCAAGGTAGATATGTAGCTGCGACTGGAGATATGGGGCTTCTGGTATTTGCAACCAGTGTAGTGTCATCTTCCATATTTTAATTCTATAGCCCACCCATGTAGCCCTTGATCTCAAGGTAAGATTACTTCCAAATTCCCGTTAAAGTTTTTGCAGGACGACATCCATCAGTGTTAATGAATTCTTGTTAATTTCCATTTTTCTCGTCAAAAACTTGCTTTCGACTCATTTCTGAATCATTTCCAATGAAAAGGATTCTAAAGTGCTGTTTTTATTGAGAAGACAAAATATAAAGCAATAGCTGCCAGCAATTTACGTTGCTGTCGGCTATTGCTTTATATTTTGTCTTCTTACTCAATAAATTCTGCATTCTAAGGGTTAAACACTTTCTTTGTTATTTTGCAGGTATATTTGGATCAATACGACATGAGGACTATCCCAACACTGCCATTAGTACTGGTGTGGGAAGGACCGGCAGCCAGCACATTGGTTCATCACCTCTCTCCGAGTCAGAACGCGTAATCCGGCCTCCAGACACGGCACGATCCATGGAGGAAGTAAATCCAGTGCATCGCCAGTCAGCGACGCTTCAGTCTGGAAGTGTGTTTCCGTTATACTCTCCTTCAAGTCCCGGTCATTTGACACCCGGATCTGCAGTCACCTCGGTAATAGGAGATGCACCTGAAAGTGATGGGGTGTTAACTCGCCAACGACACAGTGATTCTGCGACTTCTGTGCCGATAGCGAGTGAAATAGAATTCCCTCCCTTGCCATCTGTGTCTTATCAACAATCTAGTGCCTCAGCAGGCGACGTTAATCCTGTCACGTCGAGTGGTGATGGATTAGTCGAACAATCTCTGTATTCTGGTTACATGGAAGGGGCACAGACCGCATATTATCACCAGGATGATGATGCGTCTCGCGCCCAGCTCTGGGAAGAATATAAAGATATAATGGGTGAGCATTATTTGCATACATATACGAGCGTGGGAAGCGATAGTGCTCTACCATCAGTTGTAAACGATGTTCCCATTCAAATTTCAACTTCAGAATCAAATCCTTTATATGGTCGGACCAATGTGGGTACTGTTGAACATAATACTCTGAAAGCGTCCGATATCGAACTGGGTACATATCCTGCAGTTCACAAGGCTCCAGCTGATCCAGCGTTCATTAACACTAACGTGAAAAGACCAAGGCATGAAAGTAGTAGGAGTTTCCCTGTTAGATTGCTAAGCAAAAGTCCTGATGGGAGTCCCAAAAAAGTCATGTCTTCAAGCGAAACAGTTGATAACGTACATGTACCACAGATTGACGGACCTGCAGACGTCGCAAAGAAATTCCATATTGACGATTTAAATAAGATGGACAGTGCTGATCTGGATGAAACTGTGTTGAAGTGCATCAATGAAGTGAATGATCAGTTATTATCTGAAATTGCTCAAAGTTCGGCTGGTGGGGGACATGTGGGGCGGTCGCCGAGTTCTTCCCTTCCATTGGCCCAGGTTCTGGAGGTAGAGTCAGCTGGCACAAGTTGCTTCTCCCCTGACCCCGCCCAGATACAAACTCCCACCCCGAACAACCAACCAATGACCTTACCCGTTATTGGGTTGTCGGTTGAAGCCCCGGTCTTTATCCCAAGATCCAAGAAGAAAAAATCTGAAAAATCTGCAGAGGTTTCAGTAGCACGGCCCATATCCGAAGATACGAAGAGCAAGCAGAAAGTCGTACAGAAATCGAAACCTATTGAAGTGAAGCGTAATGTTAAAAATGTGACCGTACACACGACACCCGTTACTTCACCAAACGTGATCGTTGGTTCACCGGGACTTATTGGATCTCCCAATTCACTGGGGTCACCTATCAGCCCCCCAAATCCGCCACTTGTGCCAGCAAACTCGGCTCATCTGACTGGCAGTCCAATGTTCATAACCCCGAAATGGGGTCCACCTGTGTACCACAATATCCAGTCATTGCATCCACCCCCACTGTCCACCCGCCATCTCGCCCCAGTGCCCACCTCGCACATTACCCATGCCCCTAGATACATCGGTCCACTGCCTACCCACAATGCACCGTATCGAGTACAGGTACCACCCGGGGCTCCATTGCCGAATCGCGTGGTGTTTGCCGGAACCGCTCCGCCCGTTTTCCGAGTCTCCAGCTTTTCTCCACACATTCCACACCACACACAGCTCTCCCGCCCACCTCCGCCATTATCGAAAGATATGGACAATATTGCTGCCATTGCCACCGGCCAGCCAATCATGGCCACTGGGCATACAAATGTAGTCCCGCCCACTGGTGGTAAGCCACACCCGCTGCCACAGTCATTGGCCGAGCAGTGCGTTCACAGGACACGGGAGCTACAGAAAGGCGGGAACAAAGTGATGGTGATCATCAGAGGCCTACCAGGGAGCGGGAAATCCACCCTAGCAAGGTAATATGAGACACGTTATGTGATTTTGTACCTGAGAACGTGTGATTTCTCATGAAATATATATGCAAAAAAATTAATACAATGACTAACAAATGTTTTTGTATTCTACATGTCTAAAACAGTATATATTACACTATCCTATCCACATGCCGACCACCTGTGTGTATAACCAGAGCTCCAGTTAAGGTGCGTAATTTGACCAACTTTGGGTGAAATTTTGTTATTTCTTCATCAAAAATGGCAAGTTGGTAGTTCTTTAGAATCGTCTCGTTGAGACGATTCTAAAGCACTCCCAACTTGCCATTTTTGATGGAGAAATAAGAAATTTACCTCCAAATTACGCACCTAAACTGGAGCTCTAATAACATTGCAGATTTGTGAAGCTGGATGGAATCATACTGTCCACGGATGATTACTTCATGAAGGGTAACATGTACGACTTCAACTCCGGTCGCCTGTCTGAGGCCCATCAGTGGAACAGGGAACGAGGTAAACACAGGATCATGCTCCAGTTAAGGCGCATGTTGGTGTATTTCGCGCTCTTAATTTAGCCGAATACTTGTTGATTTTAAAAAGTGGGTGTACAAAATACAACAATTTGATTTTCAAATTGGTGAGTGAAAATGGTTTAATAAAGTTGAAAATTCACATACATTTGAGCTAATGATGCTATAGAAATAATGCTATAGACTTTCAAATTCTCATTAATGTTTCTTGCCTTGGTGACAACTTCACATTTCTGCATCTTCGCTGTCTGGCCCATATTCGACGGGCGTATTTTGTGACTTGCGGCACTCTTGTTATGGCATAGTGTTAACAGAGCTCCAGTTAAGATGCGTAATTTGACCAAATATTTTAGGTATTTCTCTTAGTTCTTCACAAAAAATGGCAAGTTGGGAGTTCTTTAGAATCGTCTCAATGAGACGATTCTAAAGCACTCCCAACTTGCCATTTGTGGTGGAGAAATAACAAAATTCCCCCCGAAGTTGATCAAATTACGCACCTTAACTGCAGCTCTGGTGTTAATCTTTTAACACTTTCACCCCTAAATATCTGGAAAGAATTTGGAAATGCTAATTTTCCACCAATCCACTAGTCACAAAATGATTTTCAGACTAGTCCATTTATGAAAAGCTGGTTTATTTTTTCTAAAAAAGATGAAATATCAAATAACTGTTTTGTTTTCAGCGAAGGAAGCCATTAAGCTGGGGACCAGTCCAATCGTCATTGACAACACAAATACACAGAAATGGGAGTTCAAACCCTACGTTAATCTGGTGAGTTTGTGAGGCAATGTCGCTTTGCCGTGTGTCAGTCAGTCGGTCAACCATGACCCGTCATCATTGACAAGACAAATACACAGAAATTGGAGTTCAATCCCTATGTTAAAGATACATGCCCACTCAGTAGGCACATAATGTTCTTTATATCAGAGACATCATCTGAGACATTTTCTGGCAAAGTAAAAAACATTCATTCATCATTACCCCACATATTGATTGGCATTATCAGAGCCCCAGATAAGCTGCGTATTTGCGTAAATACCCAATCAAAATTGCCAAAAACCCAATTGAAATCAGAAGTAGTGAGTATCAAAAAGCAATGAGAACAATTGTTGTACCTTTATCATGCTGCAGAAAACAATAAACAGACCACCAATATAGCATATTTTTCTTATTTTCCCATGAAAACACATCTTGGTATTTCATTAGAATTGTCTCCAAGGAGACAATTCTAATGAAATGCCAAGATAAGTTTTCATTTCGAAACAAACTATTCAATAATTGCTGTCTGTTGATGTGTAAACAGTGGTGTGATTTTATTTTACCCAATTAAAATTTTGAAATACCCAATTGCTTCAGAAATGATGGAGTAACGATACTCAATTACTAATTCCTTATCTGGAGCCCTGGGCATTATTATACATTTTATGTCAGCCGTATATTTCCACATCGATATCAGGAGCAATAACCATATTTCCTTAAAATGTTAACGGACATTACTATTTATTCTCTCTATTTATTTTTTGATGTGCAATGATCATACTTTATAATCTGTCGAAAATTTTATTTTTTCAGATGACGCATTTAATTAGTATAAATAATTAAAACATATCATGCCTCATTTGCATATGAAAATAGCCTGATACGGCACATCACTATCAGCAAAATTAATATTACTCGATGATTATATCTGTATAGCGGGCACTCGTAATTTTTAGAACTGGTGGAATAGTGACACAATTATACACTTATTTAATCCCTATAAATTATCAGGCGAAACAGTAGGAATTTGTGGCAAGCCTAAGAATTCCTTCCATTTCATTAGCCTATTTCACCAACATTGCAAAGTATACTTATCTAGCAAAGTATACTTTGAGGGAGAAATTTTCAATTTAAGGATAAATTTATTAATTTTTATTACACTGAATTTATTACATTAAAATGGCTGTGATAATGTAATAAATTCATTATAATAATTCTGCATACTTTTAATCACAAATATATGCAGTCGTTAGTTCTATATGAAATATTAATGCATTTCGGGAAAAATAAGTGATTACTCGTTCAAAGTATACTTTGCTAGATAAGTATACTTTGCAATTTTGATGAAATTGGCTACAGAGCCGAGTCTGATGAGCTTGATATGTGTTGATAGAGAATACCAGACTAGTGTCTTTTAATATCAAGTTTATATGGCACGGGTAGGAAACCTGTAGAAATTCTGACATGGGTTTTATTATTTTTTGTCGCGCCCTATAGACTATAGTCACCGCTTTTAACTTTGTTGTCCGCATCAACATAAAACTATTGTATAAGTTTATTCATGATCTAACTTTAATATTACTTGATAGACTGCTTCAATATTTGGACACGTGATACATGTGAGCATTTGGAACAGACTCGTATGACCATTAACATGCCCTTGACCATCACA
This sequence comes from Conchocele bisecta, assembly GCA_029237695.1. Lineage (NCBI taxonomy): Eukaryota > Metazoa > Mollusca > Bivalvia > Lucinida > Thyasiridae > Conchocele > Conchocele bisecta. Next base: position 58,769,783 of record CM055274.1, read on the forward strand.
TGGTTGTGGAAATATTTAGCCATTTTTGTTGTACAGGTTTTATCATCAGGATACAATTATTACTTGACAGATTGCTTCAATATTTCGACACATGATACATGTGACCATTTGGAACACACTCATGCCACCATTAACATAACCTTGACCATTTTCCTCTTTAAAGTATGCACTTATTTGATTGTTTTTATACGACCGTTGTAAAAAAACCGGTACGTACATGTATTATGTTTTACCGCGGAGCGAGCGGGCGGCACTCTTGTTGTAATGCTTAATTTTGCACATGCACATAATCATGTTGCGATAAATGCCTTGGCAGGCGCGACACAGCTTCTGTGGCGGAATTCTTGTTTTATCACCTTGCTATAGCGTAAAAATTCAACCAAGGGCAGTCTATATCTACAGTGGGTGGCAGGTGGGGCACATGATGGGTAATTTAACGATCGGGGTTCATCCTTACCGGAATCCCGACTGGAGACCTGGTTTGGCCCTCACATACGTCTTTGGCATTTTGTATGTGACAGTTGAATCTGGTTATACCCCTTATGTGAGTATTACGATATTCGTAATCCTATTTTAGGGGAAGGGGCCAAGTGACTGGTGTGGTATGGACCTGGCACCAGGTCAGGTTATTCTAATTTCAGGGCTGAATATATTTGTTCTCGATGTAAATATTCCATTCTGATTTTGGGATTTTCCCCCCAATGCTGTCGCAGCAGGTTAAAACGGGATCGAACCCGTTTGCCCGGCCTTACATGACCTTAGCTGTTGATAGGCCGTTAAACACTAATAAAAAACAAACAAACTATATCTATACATTGCTATGTTATAGGCGCTGAATAACAACTACTATGTGGACATCATCGAACCCGACACTCCGTGGAAGTTTTGTGTCAAAGAATGTTCACGGTAAGGAATGAAAATTCGCCATGATCCAGTCACATGTATAGATTACAACACAGATTACTTGTGGTTTCGGTTAAGAAGTTTGTCAGAGTTTTCCAATCTGCCATCGGGGGCATTTGTGTACCAACAGGCCACATTTATTGGTTCAGACACGGGTGATCAGAGTTCCAGATAAGGTGCGTATTGGCGTATTTTACGCACTTATTAATCCCCCGCAACAAGTTGTTGGGGTATACTGGAGTCAGATTGTCTGTCCGTGTGTGCGTCCGTCCGTCACTAAACTTAACATCATAGAAATATTGTTATAACTTCTATTTCCTTCATCTAAAATTCTTAATATTTCACACATGCATTCCTGTAAGGCTTTACTACCATGCTGTGGCAAATCCACGACCATCCAACCCCTGCTGATCCCAATGTCAAGGTCAAATACTTAGTCTCTTTACAAAACTTAACATCAGAGAAATATGTTATAACTTCTATTACCTTCATCTAAAATGCTTAATATTTCACCGATACATTCCTGTAAGGCTCTACTACCATGCTATGCCAAATCCACGACCGTCCAACCCCCGCTGATCCCACGGTCAAGGTCAAATACTTGGTCTCTTTATAAAACTTAACATCAGAGAAATAAGTTATAATTTCTATTCCTTCTTTGAAAATTCTCAATATTTCACTTGTGCATTCCTCTAAGGTTGTACTATCATGCTCTTGTGCATTCCTCTAAGGTTGTACTATCATGCTCTTGTGCATTCCTCTAAGGTTGTACTATCATGCTCTTGGATTATTTTTACATATTTAGGGGTACCTGGGCCCATGCCTTGCTTACTGAATCTCGTTTCTATTTGCCTTCAGCTATAATCAGAGCTCCAGTTAAGGTGCGTAATTTGATCAACTTTGGCGAAACTTTCGTTATTTCTTCGCCAAAATTGGTAAGTTGGGATTGATTTAGAATCGTCTCGATGAGACGATTCTAAAGCAATCCCAACTTGCCATTATTCGTGAAGAAATAAGAAAAATACCCGGAAAATTTGGTCCATTTACGCACCTTAACTGGAGCTGTGAGCTAATATCTTCATATTGTACACATGCAGTACTTAGTAATGATGCATCCTTCCACATTAATACAATTACCCTCGCTAGTTTTTAGCCACTACTATATCTGTTACTTTGGCTTGAAACTTCACATACTTATTTCACTAATTTGCCACCATCCATATACTCATTCACCCATGCGGCCACTATTCTCAAGGTCAGTGGACTTGACTGTTATTGATTTCTTGTTAGGACCCGGCCGAGAATCGGCGGTGCCCCTATAGGTTTCGCCCTGTCTGTCCGTCAGTTTATTTTTGAAAGTTTTTGTAAGAGTTTCTCAAATGACCTATAATTTCTGTTCGTCTTCAGCTAATATCTCCATATTTCACACATGCAGTACTTAGTAACGATACATCCTTCCACATTAATACAATTACCCTCGCTACTGATCGTCCATCCATCCGCCTGTCTGTTTATTTATTGAATGTTTTTGTTTAGAGTTTCTCAAATCACCTATAATTTCTGTTTGCCTTCAGCTAATATCTTCATATTGCACATGCCTTAGTTGAGTAACGATACATCCTTCCACATTAATAAATCTACCTACCCTCCATACTTATCATATTTAAGTCTGTCTGTCTGTCTTTTTTAAAAACCTTTTGTAACAGTTTCTCAAATCACCACATTTGTTTACATTAACCATTTACAAAAAGACATCATACAGAGCCACAGTGTCATCTACCGGGTTAAATTGTAACACGTGCATGAGAAATAGCACTAGTTTTATCATCCCGTCAAAAAGTCTTAAAAATCAACAGTCCCCGAAAATGTAAATTATGTATATGGATGTGCACACATTTTGTTGCATTGTCAGTCTTCAAGAGCATTGCGTAGATTATGTTTACATCTGTAGCCTATTTCACCAACATTGCAAAGTATACTTTTCTAGCGATGTATACTTTGAGGGAGAAATTTTCAATTTAAGAATACATTCATTAATTTTTATTATACTGAATTTATTACATTATCACAGCCATTTTGGCTGTGATAATGTAATAAATTCATTATAATAATTCTGCATACTTTTAATCACAAATATATGCAGTCGTTAGTTCTATATGAATAATGCATTTCACCAAAGTCACTTGCCCCCTTCCTCTGAAAGTAATAGGATTACGAATAATCGCAATATTCACATAAGGGGTATAACCAGATTCAACTGTCAAATACAACAATGCCAACGACGTACATGAGAGCTGAACCAGTAGCCTATTTCACCAACATTGCAAAGTATACTTTAGTAGCAAAGTATACTTTGAGGGAGACATTTTCAATTTTATGATAAATTTATTAATTTTTATTATACTGAATTTATTACATTATCACAGCCAATTTGGCTGTGATAATGTAATAAATGCAGTATAATAATTCTGCATACTTTTAATCATGAAATATATGCATTTGTTAGTTCTATATGAAATAATGCATTTCAAGAAAAATAAATGGTTACTCCCTCAAAGTATACTTTGCTAGAAAGTATACTTTGCAATGTTGATGAAATCGGCTACAGCCTACAGCTGTATATATTCATCTATCTAGAATGAGATGTGCGGCATTCCAGCTTTGTGAATAACCTGGCAAATTATCTTGTACTTTCAAATATAATTTAGCTGTCATTATTTCACCAAAAATAGCCTGACGTTATGTCATTAATTAAAAGAGCCAATCAGAAAGTGACTCGCATTTCTGGGAGTTTACGGAGTGGCAAAACTAGTGCTATATCACTCAGTAGAGCCGAGAGGCATATTATAGTATTTGGACTCGCTGTGTGTGTGTCCATCCGTGTGAAAGTCTGGTTAAGAAATGTGCCAGAGTTTCTCCAATCTGCAAGTCTTTGTATTGTACAGATCACATTTTCTTTCTCTGTTACCTGTGTTTTTTTTTAATTTACTTGAAGTTACATATTTTTTTCAAATTCATCTGTTTAATTGACCAAAACCAATTGGCAGATTTTTTGTAAGTGTAACAGTACTGTTGTTTAACAGCCTATAATTCCAGCACAAAAATATTTACACAATTCCCTAACATTTGATTGGTCCGTAGCAAGTCTCTGTCCAAAATTTATATCCCAGTAAACTCCATGCCGAACTACTTTCCGTAACCGTCAGGCGCAGTTAAAATAATTCTTAAGAAACACATTTTCTTGATGAATTTATTTCAAATGCTGGAATTATAAGGAATGAATGGCCTTTTTGTTGAATTTATCGGGGATATAAACTTGGAAAAGTCGCGGGAATACTGGACGAGGCCTTCCGGCCTTCGTCCAGTATTCCCGCGACTTTTTCCAAGTTTATACCCCGATAAATTCAACAAAAAGGCCATTCATTCCTATAATCAACAGCTAAGGTAATTTAAAGCCGGGCCATCAGGTTTGATCTGTACTCCCTGATGCATTGGGGGGGGGGGGGGGGTGGAGAGAATCCCCAAATCAGAACGGAAAAATTTGCATAAAAAAACCCTGTACATTCAGCCCAAAGTCACTTGGCCCTTCTCCTAAAAGTAATAGGATTACTAGTAATCATATTACTCATATCAGGGGTATAACCAGCTTCAACTCTCACATACAAGAAAGACAAAGACATACACGAGGGCCATACATGGTAATCTATCTGACATGTAATTATCATGTTCCTCAGGCGTACCCTCCATCGAATCCCAGAGGACCACATTGCACGAATGTTGGAACGATACGAGTTCAACATTACCATCGAGATGCTACTTAACAAGAAAACGTACGAGAATATTTCATGCGTGTTGCTGTGATTGGAGAAATGGGGCTTGTGTGTTGAAATTGTATAACCATAAATGTAGCCCCAGATCAACCTGTGCATCCACGCAGTCTGATCAGGCCCTACACTGTTTGCCATTCAGTCAGTAAATCACGTGTTCTGCTTCTACCAAACTGTATATGTCCATATCAGACTGCAGAAATGTGCTAGAAGCCCATGATCTATACTCACCAGAAATGTCATAAACCCCATTTCTCCAGTCGGGCCAGTTAGCGCTACCCCAGATCAGCCTGCGATTCCCTGCTTCCGATTCAGTCACTGAAGCATGCTTAACCCTTGCAGTGCAGAATTAAATTTTGGTATCTGCTGCTTATGATTTATTTCCATTTTTTCTCATCAGAAAACATGGTTTGACAACACTTTAGAATCATTTCCAATGGAAATGATTCTAAAGTGCTGTCAAACTATGTTTTTATTGAGAAAGAAGACAACATATGAACCAATAGCAGACAACAATTTTCAGTTCCCACTTTCTAAGGGTTATTGATGTCTAAGAAAATTAGACGTTGCTTACAACCATCAATCTTGTCTCCAGATCAAGCTCTACACACTGTTCACTATTAAGTCTGTGTATATCCTTATCTAATGGTAGGAGACTATAACATCAGGATTGGTTAGAAATGCCGTAATCGCTATTTCTCCTGTCACAGCCACATTTCCTAAAAAAACGCAAAGTAGCTAAAAACATAATGTGATATTGGCCAAACAAAAGTAATGTCTTTTCTGTTCTTACCTGGGTTTATTATGCAGCACCACGATAGTGGAGGGGGCATTTAGTGATACCCTTGTCCATTCCCACCATCTCAAACTTTGTTACTTGTAATACTTTTTAAAACTGTATTAGATACAGACTCGAAACTTGGTACCGGTATGTAGCTTTCTTATGGTGTGTGCACATCTTCTGTTAATTTTGATTTTTTTTTTACATCTGGGTCATGGGTCCCCCCACAACACCCCCCTATCGAATTAGAATTTTACAATTTTGCCTGTAACTTGTAGTAAAACTTTTAACCAATAGTAGCTGAATGCTTGATAATTCATATTAAAAGTAGCTTTTGGTGTGTAGATGCACAAGGTCAATTTCAATTTTTGATTTGACACTGGGCCATGGATTATTCTACTCTTTTGGAGTTTTGCCTTTGCCTTGTTTTCTATCGAAGTGTATATGAAACATCCATGCACTATGAACACATTTTCTATTTGTTTATGACTTTATGCTGCAGGCCTGGAGACAAAACAAGCGACAAAACAGAGAAATCTGAAAGGTCCAAGAATTCACAGAAAAACACTCCACCCAATAAACACAGTGCCACCAAAACAAAGAAAAAAAACATAAAACCCATGAAGAATGTGAAGTCAGAATGGGAATCTTCGTGTAATGAAAGTTGTCACCCAAAGGCAAAAGAGCATCAGCAATTAATTACCGCAGAATCAAGCATGAAGGAAATACACCAACCGACATCCACAGAGGAAAAGTTTAAACCTTTGCCAGGGAAAGAATTAGAACTAGATGTGAAAGATGTACTTCTGCCTAATTATGTAAATCCTGTAGATCCCAGTGTTTGGGAAAAGCAGAGAGATAATCCAGCAAATACTGGAAAGTCTGTAGAAATCACTTCGTCAGAAACAGACAGTCACTTGAATGCCCTTATGAGAAATTCAGCCACTGGACTATCAGGAAGTGGTAGTAGAAGTCCATCGATGAATGTAAAATTTGTGGACGACGCTATTGTCAGTGTTGGCAGCATCTTCAATATAGATAGAAAAAAACATGTGAAAGGTACAACTAAACCTGTTATTGACCTACATTTACTAAATCAAATGACAGCAGTTAATCAGTTGAAGGTTTCAACAGAATCAGACTCCTCGACTCAAGATGATGGAAGCTTTTACTCTTGTAATTCAGAGGTTTCTGCTCATTCTTCAGTGAATGCTTCACCTCGCAGTGCCGTAACATCATCCATTGCAGACAAATCTTGTTCTCAAATTAAAATAACAAACTCTTTACCTGCTATGACTGAGACATCTTTACAGAAAGTGAAAATAACTTCTGAAATGATTAAAGAAATAGAAGAGAAGCTTTCTGAGGAAACCCTGAACATTGTGCATGAGATTCTTGCTGAATATGTTGGTAAAAAAGACTTATCTGTCGAAGAGACAACTCAGATTGAAGAAGAACTGACAGCTTTACTTCAGTTTTATCCAATTGAAGATGAACAGAGAATTTTTTCAGAACAACTGATTGGCTACAGATTAAATTACTGTGGTCTCAAAGATGACCATGACAAATCTGTTGATGCTATTGCTGAGATGGCTGTTACGCATGCAATAAACACTGCAAATGGAAATACAATGGTAGACTCTGCTGAGCAGCTTGTGTATAAAGAAATGACAGATATTGCTGTCCATGAATTTCTTCTGTCTGAAATTGAAAACTGTTTAAAACCTGAACATGCTGAAGATGATGGATATGGCGATGATATGTGTTTCAATATGGAAGTTGATATTGATGTGCCAAATGTTTATCCAGATAATAGTAGGTGGGATACAGATATTAATAAATGTGTGGAAACATATCAAAATATTGAATCCAAAGTAGTGACTGATAGCTTTCCTCATGTACATGTAGCTGAAAATAAGAATTCAAATCACTCTGTGTTGGTTCCTCCAGAAAATGTAGAAGTTAATAATGTTGTGACTGAGAGAAGTAGGCAAGATATAGTGCTGCCTAAGGAAAGCTACCTTCCTGACAAAATTAATTCAACTTTGGTTAACACAAACTTTATTTTGCCAAGTCCAATGGTATCGCATGAACTTTCTAGAGAAACACAGAACTCGCTAGTAATAGGAGATTCAGAACATGCAACCTCATCTCAGTTGGACATTTCTATTGACAGACAGTATTCACCAGTGACAAGTCATTTAGAGTATGTCACATCTACCATATCTATGGGGAACAATGAACGAGATGTAGATTCATGTGATAGTGAGTCTGACACAGATGATGAACGTGAATTCCAATTGCTTTTGCAAAATCTGGCCAACCAGAAAGCCATGACAGCGCAAGAAGCCGAAATTCTAAAATCCATGTCAGAAAATGGTGATGGCGTAGAAATAGACTTACTTAATCCTGAAGGAAACCCATTGGTAGTAAGAGCAAAAGATAATCACTTTACGGAAGCAATTAAAAAGGAAGTTAATTTAGTGTTAGAAGAATTTGAACGCAAATATTGGGGTGACAAAGAAGATGCAGAGGATCCAATTGAGAAGGTTGACACTGTTTGGGCTGAGGGTTCTACAGACATTCCGTGGATGGAAATTGAAGATGGCCATTTGCAGTCAGTCTCTGTTGAAATGTCACCATCAGCAAGTCAAAGAAAACTGCATAGGTTGGACAAGAAACAGTCGAGCCATAGACATGAAAAGCAAAGTTCATGTGTGGACAATGACAAGTCAGATGGAGAAAAAGAACAACCTGAAGTTAATAAAAATGCACAAACGTGTATTGAAGAAGCTAATATAAAGGTTGACATAGTCTCATCATCGCTTGTAAATGAAACTGTAGGTGTTGTTGAAGTTCAATCAGTTGAGACTGACTTAGCTGAAAGGGAAACATTATCCTCTGTTACTGAACCATCCAATGTAGATATTCAACATGTAGGTCTGGATAAAAGTGACACAACTCTTCATGCAAACTGCCCGTCTCAAGAAACACCTATTGAAACTGTTGATCAAGAACTTAGTGAAAATAGCACACATACAGCTGCATTAGAAGAAATCCTTTTGGAGCAAATTAGCATAGACCGCATTGCAGCAACTGCTGTCGCAGGTAACATGTATAATAATGAGGCGTGTGGCCAACTGATTGAGCCAATCTCCTGTGTTAGTTCAGTGGATTCAAATCACATATCTGTAAATGCAGAAATCCCACACTATTCTGACAGCATATCTGATGAGGTTCTTAGTGATAATGCAATATATATTTCCGATGATGAAAGTTCTGTTGAAGTTAGTACACTAGCAGCAGAGATGGACAAAGAGATTAATTTACAATCGCATCCACCACTTTTCTATGATGCTGAGCATCGTGACTATATAGAGACTATGCAAGCAATTGCAAACATGGGACCAATGTTTGAAAGTGTAGAGGATGGGGATTTTGTTGGCAGTGACCTGTATGCGGACTCTGCCATGATTTATGACAATGCTCTTCTTGAACATGATATTGACAATAGTTCATTAGGCCTGTTAATAAACTCATATTACAATGTTGACCAACAGTTACTTAACAGTAATAATAACTCTATAGAGACTAACAAACCAACAGCTGGTAAAACAGTAGTACAATTTACAAATGACTCACTCACTCAGGAAGGTACAGCCACCGCCGTCGAATCAATTCCAGGTACAATTGCCAATGAAACAAATGCTCAAATAAACACAAAGCCGTACATTAAGCCATTAGGTGACATTTGTAACAGCAGCACTGACAACACTCCATCTAGTTCATGTAATGCATCACCAAACAGTAACTCAACAAAACGTAAGAAACAATCCAAAAGGAAATCAAACGCAAAATGTGAAGGACCATTTCTCGGAAATGCTGACAAGGAAAGATTCTTATCTGGCAATTGGAGCTCATTAACATTATCCCCGGACCAGGCATTCGCAGATCCTAAATATGAGATAAATAATGGTAGAAACATAGAAATGTCTGCTTCCTACACCACATACTGCAACCAAGCTACTCAGACGGAGTCTGGCGATTTCCGGGTGTTGAACTTACTGTCTCAGGGAGAAGAGTTTGAGTATGTGAATGAGTATCTTTTTCTATGTGGAAGACCTAGAATTATTAGCTTATCGGACAGTAACCATAATAATAGTGGTACTCAACAGATTGATACGATCCCAAAAGTGCATAAACTTGACCAAAGTTCATCCACTGATGATTTACATCTCGGCTCTGATGCAGAAAACCTCCAGTTTCTCAAGACCTGCTTTCCTAACAAATCTGAAGATGAACTTGAATGCGTTCTGTCAGACTGTGCAGACAATGTAGAATGGGCCATCAATTTGTTACTGGATTGGAAATACAGTCTACAGTTGACTGAAGATGAGAAACAGAAATTTGCTGATGAGGTTTCGAAAGTTCGAAGATGCAAAAGTCCAATAGCAATTGATGTACCAGGTGATTTAAAACACCAGCCAATTTGTTTGTTGGACTCCTGCTTTAAGTTCATTGAAGGAAATAAAATTGCCACCAGAGAGGAGATAGAGCAGCAATTGATACAAACTGGCAAAGAAAGATTAGACAGAATTGAAGATGATAACATCACAAAAATTAGACTCCGTCGCTCGACAAGTCTCAGTGAAGCTTCACTGAACTCAAGCAAGAGTATATTAAATGTCTCACTGTATACACCAGATAGACTTCATAGGTCTGTTAGCTCCCCAGCAAAATCTGACAGATATTATGACTCCGGTCAAGGTGGTAGCATAGATCGGGTTAAAGTTAAAACGTTTGGTAGTGACAGTGAGAAAACCTCTGTGTCAGAGTTGAATGATTCTGTGTTTCTAAAAAGTGAAATAAAAACATCTGGTACTAGTCCGAGGGAGGTTTTTGAGAATGGAGAAATAGTGTGTGAACAAAATGCATCGTCAGTGACAACACCAAAGTCAGACATAGATACGAAGCTTAAGAAAGTAACACCAAGCCTTGAGAAATTTTCTACCCGACTGGATACTCTAGATGAAATTAGTCCCATACCTAAAACCTCTTTGAAAAGAATAATCTTCAACCGTGATGAATTCAAAGATAAAGAACAACAAATTACAAAGTCTGAGCAACAAACCACTACACAAACTTCAGGAGATGATAAAGAAATTAAGGATGTCTCGTCAAAGGAAGAAGAGGCTGCTATTGATGGTGTTATTGCCGATGAAGTAGAAGTGGCCTTCAGTATGAACATAAGGAGAGACGTCGTCAATAAACTGGAACAGTTGTATGGACCAGTGGAAAGATCAACAAGAGGTGAGTTGTAGATGGGCAGCGTAGTTCATATAGTGTGCCCAGCTTTAATTAATAGGACTTGGACTTAAATTACCATAATTATACCCCCGGCATATGTCGAGGGGTATATAGTTTTTGTAATTCTGTCCGTCCTTTGTCCGTTTGGCTGTCCGTCCGATGTTAAAGGGTTTATTATATTTGTCAGTCCAGGTGGTGGCCGGGGTATCCGTGAGCCCCTGCTCACTTTCTCGAGTAACCCTAAATATTCAATGTCCTAATATTTATGGTTAGTTTGGTACTCTTTGACAATGTCAAAATAATTCTGAAATTGGTAGATTTTTTCCCCTGTAATTTTCTTAAAAATCTAAAATTATTCCTGAACATCAATATTAATGATAACACTGCCAGTTATTCTTTAACCGCCTCAAAATGTCAATGTCTCATAAATATGGCTTTGAGAAATGGAGCTTATGAGATTTGTGACCGGTGTAGCTCCTGATAAAATAGCACACGCCTGTAACCTGATAACAATCTATGTTGCTTGTTAGATGAATGACGGATGTTTCAACGGTACTACCATGGTATTTCCATCCCACTGATCTTTTGGATGAGACTTGAAAAGAAGGTTCTGTCTCTACATGACCGTATGTGTTGCTGGGACATTCACTTTACGGGTTTGGCCCTTTGGTACATGTTTGGCTTACTTGTTACTTGAGGGTTGAATCCGGTTATACCCAACAGTAGTAATCAGGGCTCCAGATAAGGAATTAGTAATTGATTATTGTCAATCCATCATTTCTGAAGCAATTGGTATTTCAAAATTTGAATTGGGTAAAATAAAATCACACTACTGTTTACACATCATCAGACCGCATTTATTGAATAGTTTGCTTCGAAATGATAACATATCTTGGCATTTCATTAGAATTGTCTCCTTGGAGACAATTCTAATTCTCCTTGGAGACAATTCTAATGAAATACCAAGATGTGTTGTCATGGAAAATAAGAAAACTATGCTATATTTGTGGTATGTTTATTGTTTTCTGCAACATGATAAAGGTACCACAACATTTGTATTGCTTTTTGATACTCTCTACTTCCGATTTTAATTGGGTTTTTGGCAATTTTAATTGGGTATTTAAGCAGATACGCAGCTTATCTGGAGCTTTGAGTAATATTAGTACTGCTTCTATTACTTTTAGGAATATATATTTTATGTAAATATTCAGTTTTGATGTTGAAACATTTTCCCCATCCGTACAGGTGAAATATTGGATTTGACCCGTTAACCTGGCCTAAAATGACCTTGACAGGCCATTATACTCCATTAATCAATCAATCTTGTGTTTCAGATGTTGATTTTGACATCGCTATTGATCATGAGACAGCGTGGAGGTTGTACCAGTGTCTCAGGAGGGACGTTGAGCAGCAACGACCCCGACATAACAGCTTACAGCAAATCATCAAAGGTTGGCTGCTAGTTGACACTGTTATTATACCCACTTTTTTAGGGGAAAAAAATGGGTATATTGTTTTCGTCACGGGTGTCCGTCCGTACGTCCGTCCGTCCGTACGTCTGTACGTCCGTCCGTACGTCCGTCACGTTTCTTGTAACTCGAAAAACTTTTTCACCTTCATACCTACGCGCCTGATATTTGGTATGTAGCTTCGTTATCATGTGCAGATGCGCAAAGTGAATTTGGATTTTTGATCCGACCCTCCATCATGGATTATCTCCCCCTTTCGGACTCAGAATTTCCCATTTTTTCCTTGTAACTCGAAAAACTTTTTCACCTTCATACCTACGCGCCTCATATTTGCTATGTAGCTTCGTTATCATGTGCAGATGCGCAAAGTGAATTCGGATTTTTGATCCGACTCTCCATCATGGATTATCTCCCCCTTTCGGACTCGGAATTTCCCATTTTTTTTTTTTTCCTTGTAACTCGAAAAACTTTTTCACCTTCATACCTACGCGCCTCATATTTGCTATGTAGCTTCGTTATCATGTGCACATGCGCAAAGTGAATTCCCATTTTTGATCCGACCCTCCATCATCGATTACCTCCCCCTTTCCGACTCAGAATTTCCCATTTTTTCCTTGTAACTCGAAAAACTTTTTCAAAAATGGGTATATTGTTTTCGTCACGGGTGTTCGTCCGTCCGTCCGTCCGTCCGTCCGTCCGTCCGTCCGTACGTACGTCCGTCCGTACGTCCGTCACGTTTCTTGTAATTCGAAAAACTTTTTCACCTTCATACCTACGCGCCTGATATTTGGTATGTAGCTTCGTTATCATGTGCAGATGCGCAAAGTGAATTCGGATTTTTGATCTGACCCTCCATCATGGATTATCTCCCCCTTTCGCACTCAGAATTTCCCATTTTTTCCTTGTAACTCGAAAAACTTTTTCACCTTCATACCTACGCGCCTCATATTTGCTATGTAGCTTCGTTATCATGTGCAGATGCGCAAAGTGAATTCGGATTTTTCATCCGACCCTCCATCATGGATTATCTCCCCCTTTCGGACTCAGAATTTCCCATTTTTTCCTTGTAACTCGAAAAACTTTTTCACCTTCATACATACGCGCCTCATATTTGCTATGTAGCTTCGTTATCATGTGCAGATGCGCAAAGTGAATTCGGATTTTTCATCCGACGCTCCATCATGGATTATCTCCCCCTTTCGGACTCAGAATTTCCCATTTTTTCCTTGTAACTCGAAAAACTTTTTCACCTTCATACCTACGCGCCTCATATTTGCTATGTAGCTTCGTTATCATGTGCAGATGCGCAAAGTGAATTCGGATTTTTCATCCGACCCTCCATCATGGATTATCTCCCCCTTTCGCACTCAGAATTTCCCATTTTTTCCTTGTAACTCGAAAAACTTTTTCACCTTAATACCTACGCGTCTGATATTTGGTTCGTAGCTTCGTTTTGATGTGCTGATGCGCAAAGTGAATTCGGATTTTTTATCCGACCCTCCATCATGGATTACCTCCCCCTTTCGGACTTAGCATTTGGGGAAAGTGGGTATATTGCGATGGCGCGCCATCGACTTTTTCTAGTTATAAAATTAAAATCGTACGGCAATGCTTTGATCGGTTGGGACTGATTTTTCGGGGGCATTTGTGTGCTGACAGGCCACATTATCCTGTACTGTAAGTCTAAGCTTGACAATACAGTGCAACCTCTACAACGGCCACCCATTGGAAGACGCAAAACTGGCTATTGTAGGGAGGTTAATGCTGTTTAAATTTAGTTATCTGCTGTTTATTTATTTTCTTCAATAATTCTCATCAAACACATGATTTTAGAATCAATTCCAATGGAAATGATTCTAAAGTGCTGTCAAAACATGTTTTTATTGAGAAAGAATGCAAAAGTAATATCAGACGACAATTTTCCTGCTCAGCAGTCTAAGGCTTAAATATAGAGGATATCATCCATTTGGGATATAAATAGCGGCTGTTACAGAGATGGTGTTGTTGTAGAGAGGTGGCCGTTTGGGAAGGTTCGACTACTTCCCACGTGCATTGATATATATTGTGGGAAGACACCTATTGAAAACGAATTGCATCAATGTTCAGCCTCGGGACTCGGGGAGGAAATCCGGCCTACTGGTGGGTGGCAGGTTGGAGCATGCGATGGGTAATTTAACGATCAGGGTTCTTCCTTACCAGAATTCCGATTGGAGACCTGGTTTGGCCCTTACATACGTCTTTGGCATTTTATATTTGACAGTTGAATCTGGTTGTATCCCTTATGTGAATATTACGATTATTCGTAATCCTATTTTAGGGGAAGGGGCCAAGTGACATTGGTGTGGTATGGACCTGGCACCAGGTCAGGTTATTCTTATTTCAGGGCTGAATACATTTTTTCTCTATGTCAATATTCCGTTCTGATTTTGGGATTTTCCCCCCAATGCAGCAGGTTAAAGCGGGATCGAACCCGTTTGCCCAGCCTTACATGACCATAGCTGTTGATAGGCCATTAAACACCAATCAACAAACAAACCAAAACCAACCTACTGACAGGCCACATTTCTTCTGACAACTTGTTTAAATCCTTCTTCGTTAATGACAATTCAGACGAGGCGCTTGCCAGACAACTGCAGGCAGAGCAGGACATATTATTCCACACGAACAAGCCTGATTCCCGGCCCAGGAACCCGACGCCACTGGGAGGTGTGTCCGTGCTGGGCACCATTCCAGAGACGAAGGCGTTCCCCGTGAAGCAGCCACCAGTGCGACCACTGACCGAGATCATGCAGGAGGAACTGGCTCTACAGGTCACACAGGAAGAACATGTAAGCTCACTGTAGTGCTCCAGATAAGGTGCATATTTTACGCACTTATTTTAGCAGAATACGCATTGATTATCAAAAGTGGGAGTACAAAATACTCATAGTAATGTGAAAATATGCATTAATTTTCAAATTGAGTAGTGAAATGTAATAATGTTGAAAATTTACTTAGTCGACCTGCAAAAAGCAAACGGTGTTTGGTTTTTGCAGCTCAAATAAGTGAATTTTTAAAGTTGGTTTTGTCGAGCCCGCTTGCGGAAAGCGAGACATAGTGATCACAATGACGTCTGGGTGTCCGTCCGAAATCTGCGTTAAAGTTTTTAAATACCTTATATCTCTGCAGTCCTAAGTCACATTGACTTGAAACTTCATAAACTTATTAGTCATCATCCATATATTCATGCTGTGTCCCACTCATACGGCCCCATGTGCCCCAAGGTCAAGGTAAAATGACTCGGAAGTTTGCGTTAAAGTTTCTGTCAAAATTTGCGTTTTTCACATGCCTACTATCTCTGTAACCGGAAGTCAGATTTGCTCGAAACATTGTATGCTTATTGGGCATCATCCATATATTCATTCTGTGTCCCACTCATGCGGCCCCTGTGCCCCAAGGTCAAGGTCAAATGACTTAGAAGTTTGTGTTATTATAAAATCTGCGTTTAAGTTTTAAATACCATATATCTCCACAATTATTACTCCAATTTACTTCCAACTTCCAATACTTCCTTTTCATCATCCATATTTTCATTCCATAGCCTGCCCATGTGGTCCATATGCCCAAGGTCAAGGTCAAATGACTTTGAAATTTGTACTTCGATTTACTTCAAACAATTCTTTATATCATCCATATTTTCATTCTATAGCCCACCCATGCAGCCCACATGCCCAACATCAAGGTCAAATGACTTTAAAATGTGCGTTAAAGCTTTTATATACCTTATATCTCCACAACCCTTAATTCAAACTTCAAATAAATACACTCTGAGACCATGAAATGCCTCGGCGGGCTCGACATGCGGTATTTTTTTATCATTTGTTCCCTATTTAATAAGGGAGAAAATCAATACATGTACTTCTTTTGTAAAAGTAAAATATGCATTGGATTTGAAATCTGTGGGTATAATACTCTTTAGATATAACACTTGTTAGCTCACCTGAGCCAAAGGCTCAAGTGAGCTATTGGTGTTATTACCGTATAAGCCTATTTAAAACACTTGACATATTGTGTCCCACTTTATGTGCCTGTGACTGGAGTAATGGGATTTGATGTAGATCCCGATCAGATGGGCATTCTGATCATGGTTTGCGCTGTTTTCTATACCATTCAATGAAATATTCAACTCGCCTCTAACATATAATATTCTGCTGCTGGAGAATGCTGATTACAAATGACATAAGCCCCATTTCTTCAAGCACAGTCCCATTTTATTTTTGTTTTGCGACCAGTGTAGATCCAAATCAGTCTGTGCATCCGCAGTCGGATCTGCACTGTTCAACATTCCATCAATGCAACACTCGTCATTCATTTAACACGCAAAATAGATCGTTATCAGGCTACAGGAGTGCTATTTGATCAGGAGCTACACTGGTCACAAATGACATAACGTGGGTGGCAGGTGGGAGCATGTGATGGGTATTCAGTGCTCGAGATAAGCTGCGTATTTGCGTAAATATCCAATTAAAATTGCCAAAAACCCAATTGAAATCAGAAGTAGTGAGTATCAAAAAGCAATGAGAACATATTGTGGTACCTTTATCATGCTGCAGAAAACAATAAACAGACCACCAATATAGCATATTTTTCTTATTTTTCCATGAAAACACATCTTGGAATTTTATTAGAATTGTCTCCAAGGAAACGATTCTAATGAAATGCCAAGATATGTTTTCATTTCGATTTAATTTTACCCAATTAAAATTTTGAAATACCCAATTGCTTTAGAAATGATGGAGTAACAATTCTCAATTACTAATTCCTTATCTGGAGCCCTGGGTAATGTAACGATGTGGATTCATCCTTACCGGAATCCCAACCCGAGAATTCATGTACGTCTTTGGCTTTCTTGTATATGAGAGTTAAATCTGGTATACCACAGTACCCCTTGTTTGAGTAATATGATCCTATTACTTTTAGGGGAAAGGGCCACTCCTTTGGTGTGATATGGACCTGGCACCAGGTCAGGTTATTAGCTCATGAGCGAAGCTCATGTGAGCTATTGTTACCGCAATGTGTCCATCGTCCGTCGTCCGTGAACATTTTCAAACGTCTTCTCCTCGGTAACAAACTTCATGGTCATGGTCCTTAGGTAGGGGGATTACAAAATTGTTAAAATGACGTCATTACGTAATCCAAGATGGCCGCTTTCTAAAAATAGCACAAATTGTTCAAAAATCTTCTTCTCAAGAACCGCCAACCGGATTTCGACAAAACTTGGTAGGAATGATCGATGTACAAAGAGCTCTTTCAAAGTTGTTAAAATGGTGACCCCGGGGTAAAAAATGGTCGTGACCGAATATGGTCATGCCATATATCAAGTAGAAGGTATCAACGAGGCGATCACTCTGGTGCATTTTTTGTCGAAATCGGATGGTTATGTCATCCAAGATGGCTTCCGAAAGGTCAAAAGGTCGTTCTTTTATTAGAGATTTCAAAATTCTTCTTCACATGAACCGCTTGGCCCATGGTAGCCAAACTTAAAAGTTATGGTCCATGGGTGAAGCCTTTTCAGATTTGTTAAAATGGAGGTCATCGCTAATCCAAGATGACCGCCGTCTAAAAATAGCATAAATCTTTAAAAAATCTTCTCATGAGCCGCTGGCCGGATTTCAACGAAACTTGGTAGGAATGATCGATGTACAATGCTCTTTCAAAGTTGTGAAAATGGTGACCCCGGGGTCAAAAATGGGCGTGTCCCGTGGGGTCAAATTGGGGTCAAATTTTATTCTTGGCCGAATATGCTCATGTCATATATCAAATTGAAGGTATTTTTTTCTCAAGAACCACATGGCCGATGCTGGCCAAACTTCATAGTAAGTTAAGATCCTTGGGTGAAGCATTTTCAGATTTGGTAAAATGAGTCATCGCTTAATCCAAGATGACCGCCATCTAAAAATAGCACAATAGCACACATATGAACACAATGTCACATTCTCCTCTGGTGTTCATGGAGTCAGGTGAGCGAATTAGGGCCATCATGGCCCTCTTGTTCTAATTTCAGGGCTGAATTTTTTTTTTTTTCGGTGTAAATATTCCGTTCTGATTTTAAGATTTCCCCCTAATGCAGCAGGTTGAATATGGGATTGAACATGTTGCTTCATTTGCAGCCTCTGCTCAGTAAATGTAAATCCAATAATTATTTACAAGAAAACATTGTTAATGTGAAATTTACAGACTATCATAATTTTGCACTTACAAACATTTTAGTCGCACAAAGTTTAGTGAAACGGGCCCCTGATCTAATAGCACATTCATGTAGCCCATTAATATAAGTTATTGTCATTCTACACAGTCAATATGGTGTCATATTGCCTACCTCGGGTAAATATATTTCTGACGGGCAATATGACACCATATTGACTTTGTAGAATCACAATAACTTATATTAATGGGCTACATGAATGTGCTATTAGATCAGGGGCCCGTTTCACTAAACTTTGTGCGACTAAAATGTTTGTAAGTGCAAAATTATGATAGTCTGTAAATTTCAACATTTAACAATTTTGTTTTCTTGTAAATAATTATTGGATTTACATTTACTGAGCAGAGGCTGCAAATGAAGCAACATGTTCAATCCCATATTCAACCTGCAGCATTAGGGGGAAATCTTAAAATCAGAACGGAATATTTACACCGAAAAAAATAATAAATTCAGCCCTGAAATTAGAACCTGACGGGCAATATGACACCATATTGACTTTGTAGAATCACAATTACGTATTTGTCATACCGCAGATTCTTTATATGTCTCCATAATTTAGTTTTATAAGTGTATTCGTACATGTTTAATATTGCGCCAAACAGCGCGACGTCATGACGTTACAAATATTACCTGTAGCCTATTTCATCAACATTGCAAAGTATACTTTAGTAGCAAAGTATACTTTGAAGGAGAAATTTTCAATTTTATGATAAATTTATTAATTTTTATTATACTGAATTTATTACATTATCACAGCCATTATGGCTGTGATAATGTAATAAATTCAGTATAATAATTCTGCATACTTTTAATTATCAAATATATGCAGTGGTTAGTTCTATATGAAATAATGCATTTCGAGAAAAATGAATGATTTCTCCCTGACGTCATCCCGACATAAACCAATGCACATTCGTTAAAACTTTGCAATTTCTGGACTGATTTTCAAAATCTAACTATTGTTTTCTTAGTTAGGTAAATCCCTTTGACTATGTTTCGGAGGTGATTTCAGCCTCGACCCATCGCCATTTTCTATTCGAGTCATATTGACAGGCTTGACAGGTAATGTGGGCTCAATTACCTGTCAAGCTTACCAATCAAAACGCGAGAAATTTATCTACGGTATGACAATGATCTATATTGCTTGTTAGAAACATGACAGGCTGATTTGTAGCCGATTTCATCAACATTGCAAAGTATACTTATCTAGCAAAGTATACTTTGAGGGAGTAATCATTTATTTTTCCCAAAATGCATTTTTTCATATAGAACTAACTAACCACTGCATATATTTGATGATTAAAAGTATGCAGAATTATTATACTGATTTATTACATTATCACAGCCATTTATTCAGTATAATAAAAAAAAAATTGTTACCATAAAAGTGAAAATTTCTCCCTCAAAGTATACATTGCTAGATAAGTATACTTTGCAATGTTGGTGAAATAGGCTACTGGATCTACACTTGTCGCAAAAACCATCGATCAAAATCATCAATGAAACACCCGTCATTCATTTAACAAGTACCGGTAAGATAAGATCGTTATCAGACTACAGGGGGCCATTTCACTAAACGTCGTACGACTAAAATGTTTGTAAGTGCAAAATTATGATAGTCTGTAAATTTCACATTAACACTGTTTTCTTGTAAACAATTATTGGATTTACATTTATTGAGCATAGGCTGCGTATGCTCAATAAATGTAAATCCATCAATTGAAATTTCCAGACGATCCTAAATTTGCACTTACGAACATTTTAGTCGTACAAAGCTTAGTGAAACAGCCCCCAGGAGTGTGTTATTGGATCAGGAACTCTCGTCCCTAAATGACCATAGCTGGTGCTTGGACGTTAACCTATTCATTTTCACTTTGATCAGGAGCTACGCTGATCATAAATCACTCCACATATAATCAAACATACCCGTGTTGTTCGTTTGCAGCAAAAGTTGGTTGAGTTGGAGGGAGGACAGAATGCCCTGGCAAATCGATTAAAACGTCGGAAACTCTACCACACCTTCCCTGGTATAAACACGACTTTCCTCGATGAGATATTCCAGGCTAATAGGTATGTAGCATATATTGTTTTTGTCGT
Organism: Conchocele bisecta; assembly: GCA_029237695.1. NCBI lineage: Eukaryota > Metazoa > Mollusca > Bivalvia > Lucinida > Thyasiridae > Conchocele > Conchocele bisecta. The sequence goes on from CM055274.1 coordinate 58,790,411, forward strand.
CGCGCCTGCTTTAGCAGAGGCGCGACTATAGTCGGAGCTTTTTCCGTCGTCCGTGTCGTCCGCGTCGTCCGCGTCGTCCGCGTCGTCGGACGCGTCGTTTTTTCACAATATCTCTTTAACCCCTTGCCAGACATTGATAATATTTCACATCAATGTTTGTCTAGGGATGATGCTTCATTACGCACACCCCCACATCCAAATTTTGAAGGTCAATGTCATTTATTTCCTTGTAATGTTCACCGGTTTTGTAACAGAAATGCGTTAAAGTTATTGTTTTTTCACAATATCTCTTTAACCCCTTGCCAGACATTGATAATATTTCATATCAATGTTTGTCTAGGGATGATGCTTCATTACGCACACCCCCACATCCAAAGTCTGAAGGTCAAGGTCATTTATTTACTTGTAATGTTCACCGGTTTTGTAACAGAAATGCGTTAAAGTTATTATTTTTTCACAATATCTCTTTAACCCCTTGCCAGACTTTGATAATATTTGACATCAATGTTTGTCTAGGAATGATGCTTCATTACGCACACCCCCACATCCAAATTTTGAAGGTCAAGGTCATTTATTTACTTGTAATGTTCACCGGATTTGTAACAGAAATGTGTTAAAGTTATTGTTTTTTCAAAATATCTCTTTAACCCCTTTCCAGACATTGATAATATTTCACATCAATGTTTGTCTAGGGATGATGCGTCATTATGCACACCCCCACATCCAAATTCTGAAGGTCAAGGTAATTTATTTACTTGTAATGTTCACGGTTAAATGTCTCGGCAGGCGCGACACCGCTTCCGTGGCGGAATTCTTGTATTATACCTCATTGCAATTTCTAGGAGTGGCATTGGTCAATTTCATATTATGTGATAAAAATATTTTACCGTGTCGTCCGCTGCACATCGCAGAGGGCAGTATTAGAGGGGAATATTACAATATTACCCTCTTGTCCCGAAAATACCTGAAGCATAATTACAGAAACGTCTGGTTGGACTGCCTCGACATTTATCCAAAATAGAAGCTGAAAGTGCAAAGGCATACAAATGACAACAGACGATGGGCTGATACCCCATTTTTGCCAATCTTGGTGTAGTATTACAATAGAAATCGGGTACCAGCCCAAAATCCGTAAACAATATGGCTGATTCTCCAGCCAGCAAGCGTTTTTTTTGCTTATGTTTCTGAAACAGTGACTTAATAAATTAAATACCACTCTTGGTTGAGGGGAATCATAGCTCCAGATAAGCTGCGTATTTGCTTAAATACCCAATTAAATTGCCAAAAACCCAATTGAAATCAGAAGTAGCGAGTATCAAAAAGCAATACAAATTTTGTGGTACGTTTATCATGTAATAAACAGACCACAAATATAGCATATTTTTCTTATTTTCCATGAAAACACATCTTGGTATTTCATTAGAATTGTCTCCAAGGAGACAATTCTAATGAAATACCAAGATGTGTTTTCATTTAGAAGCAAACTATTCAATAAGTACGGTCTGCTGATGTGTAAACAGTAGGTGATTTAATTTTACCCAATTACAATTTTTAAATACCCAATTGCTCAGAAATGATGGAGTGAAAATACTCAATTACCAATTCCTTATCTGGAGCCCTGGGGAATATTGTGGATTTTCTCCCCTCGAAAACAATATCCCTTCGGCTATCACCTCTGGAGATACAGCTTCCTCGGGGAGATAATCCACAATATTCCCCTCAACAAATGATGGCATTAAAAATAATAGTCTTGGAGTCAGTGGAAATTGAGACAATATTTTTGACGTACATCCAAATATTTTGCGTATCCTGGGGGCCGGTTTCAGTAAACTTTGTTTGACTAAAATGTTCGTTGTAAGTGCAAATTTAGGATCATCTGGAAATTTCAATTGATGTATTTACATTTATTGAACATAGGCTGCATATACATGCAGCCTATGTTCAATAAATGTAAATCCAATAATTGTTTACAAGAAAACATTGTTAATGTGAAATTTACAGACTATAACGATTTTGCACTTGCGAACATTTTAGTCGTACAAAGTTTAGTGAAATGGCCCTCTGATGCGCTGGTTGGATCATTGGCAATCTTCATCAGTAGCTTCCTCACATTGTTGGCTAACCACCCTGTGTCATTCGGGTGATATTGAACTGTAGGTGAGACACTTCGAGTTATCCCCCTTTGTTTGTTTATGGCTCAATCATTCCGTGTCCAGAGCATAACTCGAATGCCCTTTGGAATATTTTCATGAAACTTGACACATGTATAGACCACAACCAAACGGTGTGTCACTAATTTTCGAGTTGTTGCCCTTTGTTTTTTGGGGATAATGTCTACTGTAGACACAGAGTGAGTACCCCTTGGCCCATTATTCTCACTCAAACTTTTATTTAAAAACTCCAAACATTATTTTTGTTATCACTTTCAGCCTGACAGCCATGCTGGTGTACATCCACAGTTTCCTGGGCCTGTACGTCAAAAGTTGACAAACAGTTCTGAGCACATGCAAAATGCAATTTCGCATGTGCACTAAACTGTTTGTCAAGTTTCGATGTCATTTACAAAAAAATATTGGAAATAAATTTCAGATAAAAAGGCGTAATCAATTTCAGAAAATAAAGAGGCTGAAATTTCAAATATTATTTTTGTTATCAGTTTCAGCCTAACAGACACGCTGGTGTCTATCCACAGTTCATTGGAAATGGACGTCAAAAGTTGACGAAATGTTTAGAGCTCGTGCAGAATTCAATTACTCATGTGCACTAAACTGTTTGTCAGTTTTCAACGTCATTAATACAAAATATTGCAGGTCTTTGGAAAATTATCTCTGATTAAAATCATAAAATTTTGTAGCCTAAAATGACTTGTTGACAGACCGTTAAACACAATAAAATAAAGAAATAAAATAATAAATTTCTGTTATCAGGTTCAGCCTGATGGACACGCTGGTGTCTATCAGCAGTTCCCTGGGCCTGGACGTCCCCGCACAGACGGGCGAGGCAGAGGTCGAGTTTGAGAGACAGGAAATGGTTGGTATCTGTAATTGAATAAATAATAATAAAGTAAAGTAATTCAAAGAAATACATAGCACAGTGCTTACGTCTTGGAAAATATTTTTAAATACTTTTCATTAGATATTGCACATGTCCTTTATAGGTACGAAATCACATGGTGTGTCTCATATTGCCTTAGCTGTTACTGGGATGTTAAACCATTTCACTTTTTATACCCGCCCCGTCAACTAGTTGCGGGTGTGGGTGGTGTGGGGTGGGGGGGGGGGGGTATACTGGAGTCAGATTGTCCGTACGTGTGTCCATCACAAACCTTACGTAGCGGGTAATTTTCTTGTAATTTCTTTCTTGGAGCTTCCTGATATTGCATACATGCATGTCTCTGATAGTCCTCTACACCACCGCCTGTGCTAATCTTGCCAAGATGTCGGCGTTTCTGAACTTCTATTGGAAATGTCAACTCACAATCAAGCAGTTTGATTGGCTGTGCCTGAGCACAGCCAATCAAACTGCTCGATTTCAAGCACAATATTCAAGTATTTTGTAATAAATAAATTGAAAACAGTGGCAAGATTATCGCAGGCGGTGGAGCATCATGCTGAGAGGAGTCCATGCGGGGGTATTCCATAAGCGCTTGACCAGTCTAGTTTGCCCAGCAGGTAGATGGCCTTGCCCCAAGCCGGCCCTGCCAGGACTTGGAGGAGCCTGAGTACGACGACTACCGGGGCGAGGCCCAGCTACACCATCGCCTCCGGGGAGAGTGTTTTCAGAAGGCCCAGGACGCATATAGACGCGGGCTACAACAGGTTGCCTCGTTCTACTCCCAGCAGGTACGTGGGTGGTCGCTCATAGTGACCACACTATTTATACACACGTTTTTTTTCTTTTTTCATGTATTCACCTTGTCCACGCAATAACTACTGTCTACTTGACAGATTCGTAACACAATTTGGTATACATGTTTATCACGGCAAGATGAAGAACCCTATTGATTTTCAAAGTTTTTGTATGACTTACCTCCTGTTGGCGGCCATGTTTAATTTTCCACACAATAACTTTTAACTATGTGAACTTGTACACAATCAGTCTTGCTAGTCCTGAATCGACTGCGTTCACAGCTGATTCTCATAATATATCAATCGCATAATTACCAAACTTCATCAATAGCTTCTCTACATAGATGGCTAATCCTGAGCCTTTCAGGTGATTTTGACAAAACTTTTTTTGTGGACAAGACATTCCTCGGCAATAACCTTGTTTAATATAATTATTTGATTAAGGATATGATAGTGTGATAATTTACACGATAATAATTCCAGCACAAAAATATTTACACAATTCCCTAACATTTGATTGGTCCGTAGCAAGTCTCTGTCCAAAATTTATATCCCAGTAAATTCCCACGCCGAACTACTTTCCGTAACCATGAGGTGCAGTTAAAATAATTCTTAAGAAAACGGAAAATAAACACATTTTCTTGATGAATTTATTTCAAATGCTGGAATTATAAGGAATGAATGGCATTTTTGTGGAATTTATCGGGGATATAAACTTGGAAAAGTCGCGGGAATACTGGACGAGGCCTTCCGGCCTTCGTCCAGTATTCCCGCGACTTTTCCAAGTTTATACCCCGATAAATTCCTCAAAAATGCCATTCATTCCTATAATGGAACAAAATTGCTGGACAAAATTCTGATTGTTTATTGTTTCAGGGGCACCTGCACACACAGAAGATCAAGGAAGCGAACATGAGGGCGTCGGAGCAGATTCTCCAGGACAGAAACAGTGTCCTTGAGCAGAACATGACCCTTGACCTTCACGGGTTACACGTAGATGAGGCCATTGCTGCCCTCAATAGGATACTTCCATTGAAGGCAAAAGGTGAGGTTGCTTGGCCGGAGGTGTTTGGGACTGTCACTGGAGAAATGGGGCTTATGGTGTTCATCGCCAGTTTTACTAGTTTAATCCTTTCAACCCTAAATAACTGGAATGGACTGTGATATATAAATGTTCTGACCGGGCTGGTCTAGGTTAACACTGGGCATGACTGACATGACTATCGTTGGTAAATATCCAGGTCTCGACAAATTCTTAAGTTTCGACTCGTGCAGATTGGAATTCAACTGATCCAGTCCTATATTTAATGTTAATGCTGCAATATTCCTTCAAATAAGCACTCGTCCAGATTCAAAATTTACTAGCCAATATGAGCAGACAAGTGGATTTGTCGAGGTCTGATATCATGGATAACTATCTTGATAGTATCGTAATTGTACCGAGCTTAACCTCAGATTGTAGTACTCATTAAAAGCTCCAGATAAACTGTGTATTTGCTTAAATACCCAATTAAAATTGCCAAAAACCCAATTGAAATCAGAAGCAGCGAGTATCAAAAAGCAGACTATTCTAATGAAATGCCAGGACAGGTTTTCATTTTGAAGCAAACTATTCAATAATTGAGGTCTGTTGATGTGTAAACAGTAGTGTGATTTTATTTTACCCAATTAAAATTTTGAAATACCCAATTGTTTCAGAAATGATGGAGTGACAATACTAAATTACTAATTCCTTAATTGGAGCCCTGTGTGTGTACATGTAACACACCACAGTAAAATTGGTTTGAATGACTGAATAGGTCCAAAACTCAGTGAATGATTGATTGCAGGTTTACATTGCTTCAGAAATGATGAAGTGAAAATACTCAATTACTAATTCCTTATCTGGAGCCCTGCTCATTCATATGCATGATGAAACGGCACACATATACTTTGAAATTTCATTAGCGATATGCTCATCCAGAATGGACAATACACCTCTGTTATTTATATTTATTTTGTTGTTATTGTACTTGTACAAGTGTGGCTAACCAAATTGATATCAACAGCATAGCTCCAGTTTAAAGATGCATAATTTGAACAAATATTCGAGGTATTTTTCTTAGTTCTTCCCCAAAAATGGTAAGTTGGGAGTGCTTTAGAATCGTCTCAATGAGACGATTCTAAAGCACTCCCAACTTGCCATTTTTGGTGAAAAAATAACAAAATTTCCCCCAAAGTTGATCAAATTACGCACCTTAACTGGAGCTCTGATCAACAGATTATACTAGCCTGCAATTCTCAGACTTTATTATGTACCCTGAATTTTTTTTTGAGATACATATAGTTGTCACCCTGTCCGTCTGTCCATCTGTCTGTCCGAGTTTTTGCTACCTACTATCCAAGTCGGATTGGCTACTACCTTCATATTCATTGTATTTATTTGTGATCATCCTTATTCTCATTCTGTAGCACATGTTTGTGGCTCCTGTTAAAAATAACTAAATAACTAATTTGTGTTATTTTTTTGAGGGATACATTCACCATCGTTTCTGATTTCTTGATGGGGAGAGGTGAGGGGGGTCAGGATTTGCCTAACACGATAACAGAAAATTAAATTTGCAAATAAGTTTTCAAAAAAATAACGATGACAGTTAACAAGATAAGCTAATAATAGTAAATATTTTGTCAAAATACCCTTTTTACCCCATGCCCACCTCCTGTTTTTTGTTGCAGAAAGAAATCGGAGCCACCTAACGATCATCACGGGTAGGGGGAGCCACAGTCGAGGGGGCGTGGCCAGATTACGTCCTTCAGTACTCGCATACCTACAACGACATCATTACAGGTTCGTAAAACATTATAGATAATAGATCTAGAAGGAACAATTATACCCTCATACGTGGCTGTGACTCGAGAAAATTTGACTTATGAGATTTGTGACCTGTCTAGCTCCTGATCAAATAGCACACTCATATAGACTGATAGCAATCTATATTGTGTGTGAAAGGCATGATGGGTGTGTTATTGATGAAATGGCGAACAGTGCAGATCCTGATCAGCCTGTGCGGATGCACAGGCTGATCTGGATCTACACTGATCGCAAAACTTAAACCCCCTCCAGTCACATATATAGATTGTGTCTTTCAGTTCGTAAGGAATGACGGGAGTGTATGTGGATCTTAATGATGAATTCATTGTTACGGTTAGGAGTTGTATCTTAATGGTGGAACTGTGATTTGCACATGGGGTGAAGTGATCCAGTGTGTTAGGATGCCTGGCACCAGATCATCTGTCTGTCCGAGATTTGCGTTAAAGTTTTTAGCCACCTACTATATCTGTTACTTTGGCTTGAAACTTCACATACTTATTTCACTAATTTGCCAACATCCATATACTCGTTCACCCATGCGGCCACTATTCTCAAGGTCAGTGGAATCGGCGGTGCGCTATAGGTTTGTTTCACCCTGTCCGTCTGTCCGTTCGTTTATTTTTTAAAAGTCTTTGTAAGAGTTTCTCAAATCACCTATAATTTCTGTTTGCCTTCATCTAATATCTTCATATTGCACACATGCATTACTTAGTAATGATACATCCTTCCACATTAATATAATTACCCTCGCTACTGATCGTACGTCCGCCCGTCTGTTTACTTATTTGAAAGTTTTTGTAACTGTTTTCAAATAGGGGCCCTAAGTGCGTCGACAGGCCACATTTTCTAGTTTTTATTGTGATTTTAGTGCTTGATGTACATAATACAGTGCTCCCCCTTACAGATGCATTTATGTCTGTATATGACCTTGCTGTTGACCCCCGACCTATCTATCAATCAACTGTATCACAGGTCCACAGTGTGAAAATCTCTAATCAGAAGGGATTGGCTGTGGCCTAGGCTAGGCCACAGCCAATCCCTTCTGATTAGAGATTTTCACTGCTAGGCCACAGCCAATCCCTTCTGATTAGAGATTTTCACTGCTAGGCCACAGCCAATCCCTTCTGATTAGAGATTTTCACTGTGGACCTGTGATACAGTTGATTGATAGATAGGGGGTCAACAGCAAGGTCATATACAGACAGAAATGCATCTGTAAGGGGGGGGGGGGAGCACATGCTAGGGGATATGTCACTGGATTTCAATACCGGAGGTTGTGAGTTCAATCCTCACCCTAGGCATGAAAAATACTTACATAGTATTTCTATCCCGCTGGTCTGTCGGATGAGACTTTAAACCTTGGTCCCGTCTCCATATGACCTTAGCTGTTGTTAACTGAGCTATGTAGGAATTTATGTATTCATCAACTTGAATTTCAATATGTATTGATCACATACAAACTTTGATTTTCAGTTTCAACGAATCACAGCCTGGTGCATTTAGAGTGTTGCTAAGAAACCGACATGACCGATGATTACGGAGTACCAATGATCAGCCCCACTTGATGATGACATGGGCGCCACTACCGACACCTTGTAGTGTAATTGTAGTGTAATTGCATCCCTTGGTCATGAGCTTGATTTTCTAAAATTGATATGTTGAGTTTACAAGAGTTGGAGATTACTAAACATGTGGTTTTGTACCTAAGAATATGCGCGATAGTTTCATGATAAATATTTACAGAAATTGTTATATTTACAGAAATTGTTATATTTTCTGTAAATGATGTTGAAAGTGGGCACAATTTTCATTGCAAATGCGGAATTATGTTCCACATTTGCTCTGAATATTTCATCAACTTTCGACATCTGTGGTACAAAATCACATGACATTGTCGTGTATTACATATCATTCACTGAAAATACCAGAGCTTTGTTATTCAGTTATACTGCAGGATTTTCATGTACTGATGATTACCCATTTCATGTTGACATGATTCTCACAAATATATGGAGATTAAATTTTATTGTCTCAAAAGAAATTCTTGGTAATTGTATCGACATATATTTAACTATTTGCAATGGCAGAAGAAATGTGCTGCATGGCCTTTGCAACCAGTGTGGACCCAGATAAGCATGTGTACCTGTGAAGTCTGATCAGAATCTGCACTGTTCACCTTTCAGTCAGTAAAACGCCTGTCATAGATCCATATAAAATTCAAGAGTATCGTTGTATGCTGACATATCTGGATCTAGATTGGTCACAATTGCCATAAGTCCTATTTTTTCAGTCACTCTTGTTTCTTGATTAATCCATTTCAGTCCTTGAATACGATAAAGAAAAGTTGGAAAAAATCTAATTATTTTGCTCATTTCTCCATATTAAAAAGTATATGTTGTTATCACTCATTTAACGCTTTCAACACCACAGACCTCTATAGAGACAATGTTTGCAAACAGTGCAGATCCAGATGAGCCGGCTCGTAACGAGCCGTCTCATCAGGATCTCCACTGTTTGTTAATAATTTTAAACGTCGTACAGATTACCCTTTTAGAAGAATGGGATAATTTGAATGAACAAAATTAATGAAATAGCGTGAAACATTGGCATGGAACATCCTATTAAGTTACTTGGTGTTGAAAGGGTTAACAACATATACTTTCGAGATGAAATAAGAAAATTGTGATTTGTTCTCTCGAAGGTTTCACACTACTATAAGTGTGTCCTGTCTCTACTGAGTTAATTATGTTGGTATACATTTGTATAGTTGCCTTAATGAAATGAATGGCAAACAGTGTACGCCCTGATCAGACTGGGGCTACACTGGTCGTCAATGTCGTAAAATCCATTTTGTCTGTCTGGAACATGGATGTTAACATTTCAGTTCTTGTGATATTACCATAATAACCCTAAATAATTGGACACCATCTGTTTTGGGAATACAAATTGTATCCGAATACATAGAGGATATTCATATTTTTGCAACGAATATGACATATGTTCATCGAGTGGTGTGAGATGTCCATATTTCACGAGTGCCGTTAGGCACGGGTGAAATATGGACATTTCACACCACGAGATGAACATATATGTATGTCATATTCGTTGCAAAAATATTAATATTCTAGTTATTATATACTTCTCCATGGAAATTAGCAGTTTTTTTAGACTGTATATGGTAATGAATGTGTATTTGCAACCTATTTGCGCTGTTTGTCGAACATAGATTTTATGAATATAGATAGCGGAAGTAGTCGTATTTTCACCGGAGGTTGTTTATTTCATCGATGAGAACATACGACTTTTATTTACATCGTATAACTATGTATTTCATGGGTAGGTATATAATAAATTATTATTGTCACAAACAAGTACAACCATACTACCCATAAATATCTGTAGCCTATTTCACTAAAATTGTAAAGTATACTTATCTCGCTCAGTACACTTTGAGGGAGAAATTTTCAATTTAAGGATAAATTTATTAATTTTTATTATACTGAATTTATTACATTATCACAGCCATTATGGCTGTGATAATGTAATAAATTCAGTATAATAATTCTGCATACTTTTAATCATCATTCTATATGAAATATTGCATTTCAGAAAAAATAACTGATTACTCCCTCAAAGTATACTTTAATATCGAGATAAGAATGCTTAACAATTTTGGTGAAATTGGCTACAGGACATTCCTTGCTGTGAAAATCTAAATATTAATGTGTGTTTCCCAGAATAAACCGTGTCCGAATATCTAGGTTTTTTACGTTTCTGTGTATTGATGAATTACTATTGTATTTTAAATTCTGATTGTATATATAATAAATTACATGTACAGATATAGAAATAGCAAAATCGAAATGTAGATATTTTCATAAACTTATACGTGCATGTTTAAAAATGTTGGCATTTTTTGTCCTGATGTGAGGTTATTGAGTTTGTGACCATCGTTGACCCGGATCAGTCTGTTCGGCAGTCTATACTGTTGGCCATTTAGTCCATGAATATTTCTTGTATTTATAAAGAAGAGTTTACATCTACACTGATCTCGGATATGCTGGTCAAAAACGCACTAAGCTCTACTTTTGTCAAATATGAATTTTGTGTGACCATGAGTAATAGGGCTTGCATTGCCAACTATTGTTGGTCTTTGCTGTGTTGTATTGTGTTTTCAACAGTTGAGATTCTAATAAACATTTGTAGTCTGTTTCACCAAAATTGCAAAGTATACTTGTCTTGCTATAAAGTACACTGTGAGGGAGAAATTTTCAATTTAAGGATACATTTATTATTTTTTATTACATATTGGCTGTGATAATGTAATCAATTCAGTATAATAATTCTGCATACGTTTAATCATTAAATATATGCAGTCGTTAGTTCTATTTGAAATAACAGTCGTTAGTTCTATATGAAATAGTGGGTGGTTGGTCGGGCGACGGCGTAAATTAACGGTAGGGGTTGCGCCTTATAGGAATCATGATTAGCCTGGTTTGGCCCTCGGGTATGTTTTTATCTTTGGCTCTTTTGTTACCTTGGAGTTGAATTGGGTTATTGCCCATTATAAAAGTAGTAAGATTATTACTGATTCTACTGCTTTTGGGAGGGGGCCAAGTGATTCTGGTGTGGCGAGGACCTGGAATCGGATCAGGATTATTCTGATTTCAGGGCTGAATATAGTAGTTTTATTGTAAATATTCAGTTCTGATTTTGGGATTTTTCCTCCCATTTGTACATTGTACTAATATCATGGCTGAATATATATTTTTATGCCACCGGGTTTCGAAGAAACGGGTGGCACATAGTGTTTGGACCGTCTGTCTGTCCGTCCATCCTTCTGTCCGTCCGTCTGTCCATCCGTCCGTCACACTTTTCGGTTAACCACTTTGTCACAGTTTCTCAAATTTCGGTTAACCACTTTTTGTCACAGTTTCTCAAATATGTTGCAGGTGGCATCCGCGTTCGACAGACGCATTTCTTGTTTCTGTAAATATTCAGGTCTGATTTTGGTATTTTCCCTATCATAACAACAGGTTAAATATGGGATTCGACCCCATTAATCCGGCCTAAAATGACAGGCCGTTAAAAACCATTATATGAGCTTGTGATTTACACTTTATATAATGTCGTATAATATAAGTTATCGTGATTATACACAGTCAATATGGCGCAGCCAAGGGGGAATATAGCTTCAAACGGGCAATATGTAGAAACACAATAACATATTTGTCAAACCGCAGATTCTTTACCGTATATTTCTCCAGAATTTGGTTTCGTAAGTGTATTGGTACATGTTTAACGTTAAAAAATATGGCGCCAAACAGCACGACGGCATGACGTTACAAATATTACCGGACGTCATATGACCCCGACATAAACGAGTAGAAATTTGTTAATAACTTGGCAATTTTTGGACTTATTTTCAAAATCAACTTTTATTTTCTTAGATAGTTCATTACCAGTCCCTATGGCTATGTTTCGGAAGTGATTTCCAAAATTGTACGTTTGGACTCCGTCTCGACTCGCCGCCATTTTGGCGGGCTTGACAAGTAATATGGGCTCATATTATCCGTCAAGCTGACCAATGAAAATGCGAGTAACTTATCTGCGGTATGACAATGTTATACATGTATATAATTGTGAGGTACACAATCAAGTGTAGCCTGATTCACAGGTGGAAGACTCGGACCTATGACACCAAAAGAAATGCCTATTAAAAAAATCACATTACCCCCACCCACTTGGTCTCATACAGTAAAACAATATGGCTATTATAGAAAGAGCCCTCTCTTTTCCGACTAGCACAAACACAATAAACATCAATTAAATGTATGACTTCTGTCTCTGGCAATCGATAAAGGTGTTGGGTGTGTGACCAGTGTGTGTGATCGGTGAACGATCACAATTGGACGAACTTTGTATGGTTGGAGTTTCTAATGTATATGGTCATGGTGCACGACTTTAGTTTGAGCTGGCGATCAGTTATCGGCCAAATATGACTGATAATCCACGCCGGACGGCCTCCGAATCTGTGAGATTCTTTCGTACACGCAAATTTCGCTTTGGATGGGGTATACAAAATGCGAATAACTGAATAAATGCTGGAAACAACGATTTGAAGTGAGTATATTCACACACCTAAGATCTTTTTTGATTGCCAGAGACAGAAGTCATACATTTAATCGATGTCTATTGTGTTTGTGAGAGTCGGAAACGAGAGGGCTGTTTCTATAATAGCCATATTGTTTTCCACCTTTCTATAAGGCAAGATAGTACTGTATGAGACCAAGTGGGTGGGGTAATTGATTTTTTGTAATGGTCATTTTCTTTGTGTCACAGGTCCGAGTCTTCCACCTGTGGCCTGATTGGGTTTATAATACTTGGTTTTGTGAGTGCTAATTTGGTAACCTCATTTGGTTTATAATACTTGGTTTTGTGAGTGCTAATTTTGGTTAGTTTACCCTGTAAACATGGGCAAGTCATAAGTGTGGCTGTGGTGAGAAATGCGGCTTTTAGGATTTGCTACCAGTGTACGTCCGCACAGTCTAATCAGGATCTACAATGTTCGCCATTCCATCTACAGGAATGTGCTATTTATTCAGGATGTGCTATTTATTCACTGGTCACAAATCCCATAAGCCCCCTTTTCTCCAGTCACAGCCATGGATGATGTATGCCCATTTTTGTTCAGTCCACTTGTGGTAGTCGGATTGAACACGGATTTCTAAGTCATTTTATCATGGGCATTTGATGTGGGCTTGGGCTGGGTGGGTGGCAGCATGAGATGGGTAATTTAGCGATCGGGGTTCATCCTTACCGGAATTCCGATTGGAGACCAGGTTTGGCCCTCACATACGTCTTTGGAATTTTGTTTGTGACAGTTGAATCTGGTTATACCCCTTATGTGAGTATTACGATTATTGGTAATCCTATTTTAGGGGAAGGGGCCTAATGACTGGTGTGGTATGGACCTGGCCCCAGGTCAGGTTATTCCGATTTCAGGGCTGAATATATTTTTTCTCGATGTAAATATTCAGTTCTGATTTTGGAATTTTTCCCTCAATGCAGCAGGTTAAAACTGGATTGAACTCATTGGCCCGGCCTTACACAACCTTAGCTGTTGATAGGCCTTTAAACACCAAGAAACAAACAAACAAAACATTCTGTGGTCAATCAACGACCCACAATCAAAGCCTCGAGACACCACTTCTGTGGTGGAATTCTTGTTGTTGAATAGACGTGAAATCGCATTCAATCAGTCCCTATATCCGGGGTGGAATCGGCCGTATGCAGATTCTAAGAATATACAACAGTATCCCCTGCTTGTCGTAAATGCGGACTAAAAGCACAGATGACAGACGCGAACCTGCGACATAAAAAATGCCCATTAAGAAATAAAACCCATCAACCCACCCACCTGATGACGTACTGTATGTTATGTATTAAGACATAACATGCAGTACAAGCTGTATGACACCAGGTAGGTGGGGTGATGGACAATTTTTGTCGCACCTGCTTTAGCAGAAGCACCGACTCTAGTTGCCGCTTTTTCCGTCGTCCGAAATGTCAAAAACTTTGTACAGGCTTCGTCATCATGCTATAACTTTAATATTACTTTACGGATTGCTTCAATATTTGGACACTTGATACATGTAAGCATTAGGAACACACTCGTGCCGCCAATTCACATGACCTTGACCTTTTTTACCTTCAAATTTTTGTGGAAATGCTTGGCCATTTATTTGTCAAAAAGTTTGTACAAGCTTCTTCATCAAGGTATAACTTTAATATTACTTGATGGATTGCTTCAATATTTGGACACTTGATACATGTCATCATTTGTAACACCCTCATGCCGCCATTAACATGACCTTTGTACCTTGACATTTTTGCGGAAACACATAGCCATTTTGTTTATGTCAAACAGTTTCTTCAACCTTGACCTTTTTCGTGTTTTAAGCATGAACTTCTCTGACGGTTTTTATGATGTTTACTTTAGCACATGCCCATGATCATGTTACGGTCAAACACCGCTTCCGTGGCGGAATTCTTGTTTAATGTGCATTTTTTATGTCAAAGGTCCAAATCTTCCACCTGTGACTAAAAGCGGACTGGGGTATGGCAAGGGTACTCGACACCAAATCATGGTCTGTGCTAGTAAACGCTCCGAGAATGTTATCCAAATTTGTACTCGAAACCACGCAGATTTGTTGGCTGAAACTGAGCACAGCTCAGCATCGGCCAATCAAATTCCTGATTTTGAGCATGAGCCCAGTATGTGCTCGGGAAGTTTTACAAGTACAAACCCAGGATCTCATGGATTAAATAGTGATTTTTAAATAGAGATTTTTAATTTCCTATTACTTTTAGGGACTGGCGCTAAGTGAGTCTGGTGTGTTGAGGACCTGGCATCAGGTCAGGTTATTCTAATTAAATTTAAAGCCCATTGAAGCTATCTGTTAAATTTATTTTGTCAATCGTTAAAGCCCATTGAACCCATCTCTTGAATTCATTTGTCATCATCCTGTTTATTGCTATTCTCAGGTGTTGGTATTGTATTGTCTGTGTTTGTAGAAATGTTGATATTAATTTAAAAAATAATATTTTTATTATGAAAACTACAACAAATTGCATGTTACCAATAGATTTTGCATTTTATGTCTACATAATGGATCAATATTGAAACCGACCTGCGTTAGAATCAGCTAGTCTAAGATTAGCTGAAAGGTCCTGTGATTTAAAACTTCTGAGTATGTTTTCCAATATCCTGCTGAGTTAGATTGGTTGAGTCTAAGCTGTGCTCATGCTCTACCATTAAATGTTTGTTTTCGAGTACAATGTTTGAGAACATGGCTCAGATTTCTTTATAATCACAGAGTGGTGTGTATATAAATAATATGTATTAGATTTTCAGGTACAGTATACATGTAGATTTTGTTTTATTGTAAAGTTACATTAACTCTTTGCATGCTGGGAAATTTGTGGGCTATAAATAGTTCAAAAATAGCAGATGACAATTCATTATATTTTTTTTTATTTCTCCTTATAAATGTCATGAATATGTCTTGGAATTTCATTAGAATTGTGTCCGGAGGACACAATTCTAATGAAATTTCAAGACATATTTACAGAGAGAAATAAAACATATACTCTTAATTCGTTTGGCGGATATTTTCGCCGCTAGCATGCAAAGAGTTAAATACACCCTGTAGCTCCATCAACATCAACTGTATGTTTCATCTTTCATCTGCATAATTATATAATTATATAACAACACCCTTCATTTCAAAAACTGCAGTAAAGAGTAGTCAATATTGATATCCCGAGCATAGAACGGATCACCTACAATGATCACACAAGGTGGGCACACTAGGTATAGTAGGAATATTCATTCATTCATCGTTGTCATCACTGTAGGCGATCCATTTCATGCTCTGGATAAGAAATATTGACTAGGAAAGTTTCCAAATTGTGTTCTCTTTACTGCAGTTTTTAGCCAGGTTTTTTGAAAAAAAATCCAGGCTATTGGATTGGCGAAAGCCGGGCGGGCGGGCGGCGGGCGGGCGGCCGGCGGGCGGCGTCCACAATCAATGTTAAGTTTTCGTGTTTGAGTCCATTTCTTTGTTACTGTACCACCTAGGACCACCAAACTTTCACAGCTTCATAATCAAGGGGTGCCCACCACATATCACTATCCAACATGTTACTTTTTTTTTAACTTCACCCATTTTTTCCGCATAGTCGACTTAGCCATTTTCAATGTTAAGTTTTCGCGTTTACAATGTTAAGTTTTCGTGTTTAAGTCCATTTCTTTGGTTCTGTACCACCTAGGACCACCAAACTTTCACAGCTTCATAATCATGGGGTACCCACCACATATCACTATCCAACATGTGACCATTTTTTTACCTTCACCTATTATTTCTACGTAATTGACCATTTTCAACGTTAACTTTTTAACGTACGTCTGGTTAGAGTTTTTTGGTTAAAACTTTTTCGTTATACTATATCTCTGCAACTGCTTCGCCCATTACCATTACCTTGAAACTTCACATGGGTGTTTATCATCGTCCATATTTTCGTTCTAACCCCCAACCGTGCGGCCCCTGTGCGCAATGTCAAGGTCAAATTACTTTGAATTTCTTTGTTAAAGTTTTTTTGTGTACTATATCTCGCAACTGCTTCACCCAATACCTTGATACTTTCACATGGGTGTTTATCTCATTGTCACCCCCCCCCCACTGCTTGTGGCAAAGCGCGATCCTGTGCCCAATGTCAGGTCAAATACTTTGAATTTTTTTGTTAAAGTTTTTCTTGTGTACTATATCTGCAACTGCTTCACAATACCTTGATACCTTCACATGGGTGTTTATCATCATTGTTCGCACTGCTTGCGGAAAGCGCGATCCTGTGCCCAATGTCAAGGTCAAATTACTTTGAATTTTTTGTTAAAGTTTTTTCTTTTGTTGTACTATATCTCTGCAACTGCTTCCCACCCAATACCTTGATACTTCATGGGTGTGTTTATCACATTGTCGCACTGCTTGCGGAAAGCGCGATCCTGTGCCAATGTCAAGGTCAAATTAATTTGAATTTTTTTGTTAAAGTTTTTTCGTGTACTATCTCTGCAACTGCTTCACCCAATACCTTGATACTTCACATGGGTGTTTATCATCATTGTTGCACCTGCTTGCGGAAAGCGCGATCCTGTGCCCAATGTCAAGGTCAAATTACTTTGAATTTCTTTGTTAAAGTTTTTTTGTGTACTATATCTCTGCAACTGCTTCACCCAATACCTTGATACTTCACATGGGTGTTTATCATCATTGTCACACCTGCTTGTGGAAAGCGCGATCCTGTGCCCAATGTCAAGGTCAAATTACTTTGAATTTTTTTGTTAAAGTTTTTTCGTGTACTATATCTCTGCAACTGCTTCACCCAATACCTTGATACTTCACATGGGTGTTTATCATCATTGTTGCACCTGCTTGCGGAAAGCGCGATCCTGTGCCCAATGTCAAGGTCAAATTACTTTGAATTTTTTTGTTAAAGTTTTTTCGTGTACTATATCTCTGCAACTGCTTCACCCAATACCTTGATACTTCACATGGGTGTTTATCATCATTGTCGCACCTGCTTGCGGAAAGCGCGATCCTGTGCCCAATGTCAAGGTCAAATTAATTTGATTTTTTTTGTTAAAGTTTTTTCGTGTACTATATCTCTGCAAACTGCTTCACCCAATACCTTGATACTTCACATGGGTGTTTATCATCATTGTTGCACCTGCTTGCGGAAAGTGCGATCCTGTGCCCAATGTCAAGGTCAAATTACTTTGAATTTTTTTGTTAAAGTTTTTTCGTGTACTATATCTCTGCAACTGCTTCACCCAATACCTTGATACTTCACATGGGTGTTTATCATCATTGTCGCACCTGCTTGCGGAAAGCGCGATCCTGTGCCCAATGTCAAGGTCAAATTACTTTGAATTTTTTTTGTTAAAGTTTTTTCGTGTACTATATCTCTGCAACTGCTTCACCCAATACCTTGATACTTCACATGGGTGTTTATCATCATTGTCGCACCTGCTTGCGGAAAGCGCGATCCTGTGCCCAATGTCAAGGTCAAATTACTTTGAATTTTTTTGTTAAAGTTTTTTCGTGTACTATATCTCGCAACTGCTTCACCCAATACCTTGATACTTCACATGGGTGTTTATCATCATTGTCGCACCTGCTTGCGGAAAGCGCGATCCTGTGCCCAATGTCAAGGTCAAATTACTTTGAATTTTTTTGTTAAAGTTTTTTCGTGTACTATATCTCTGCAACTGCTTCACCAATACCTTGACACTTCACATGGGTGTTTATCATCATTGTTGCACCTGCTTGCGGAAAGCGCGATCCTGTGCCCAATGTCAAGGTCAAATTACTTTGAATTTTTTTGTTAAAGTTTTTTTGTGTACTATACTCTGCAACTGCTTCACCCAATACCTTGATACTTCACATGGGTGTTTATCATCATTGTCGCACCTGCTTGCGGATAGCACGATCCTGTGCCCTGTGTCAAGTTCAAATTACTTTGAATTTTTTTGTTAAAGTTTTTTTGTGTACTATATCTCTGCAACTGCTTCACCCAATACCTTGATACTTCACATGGGTGTTTATCATCATTGTCACACCTGCTTGCGGAAAGCGCGATATCGTCGGCATTTTGGCATACGTCCGTCCGTTCGTCCGTGTGTCCGGTTAAAGTTTTTTGGTTAAAGTGTTTCCATCTACTATATCTATTTAAAAACCTGGCCTTCGTGGCTTTGCCTCGTTTCTTGTTGAAATGAAGGGTGTTGTTGTCTTTTCATTGTTTACACACTCTCTTTACTTCTAATGTTTTGGTGCAGTAGTTGCAGATTCAGCATTAAAAAACATTTTACATCAGGTTTTTAAACATACTTGTTCACAAAATATATATATATACATTAAATATGCCTAAAAGCATCAATAAATGAAAAAAAAATAAGCTAAACAAAATTGTTTACTCCCTCGATATAGACCTCGGTGCGTTACTTCAACCTGTGCTTTATTCAACTAACAATTCCCATATTAACTTGACATTGTCTTTTGTTATGGAATTATTATGAATTTCATATTAACGATTACACAGAACATTCTGATGATATTGTCGACATTGCCTAATGTTGCTGACGTCTCGTGTGGCTGTGACTGGAGAAATGGAACATGTGCGTTTTGCGGCCAGTGTAGATCCATGATCAGCCTGTGCATCAGCACAGACTGATCAGGATCTACACAGGTTGTCATTCCATCAATGAAATACCTGTCCTGCTTCTAACGAGCAATATAGATTGTTATCAGGCTACATGAGTGTGCTATTTGATAAGAAACTACACTGGTCAGAAATCACATAGCCCCATTTCTCCAGTCACAGCCACATAAGACCTCAGCAACATTACTGTGTTTCACGAAACCTGCCCAAATTGTACGGCTATATAAATAATGGAAAAAAAATAAAATAATAATATTAAATTATATCAAACTTTAAGAGTGAGCCTTCTTTTTTATTTTGAAATTTGTAAACAAATCAATTTTTCGTAATAAAATCAAAATTTGACCCAAATTTCACGAAATAAAAAGATGGCTCATTCTTAAATTTTGATAATATTTAATATTATCAAAAAAAAAGTTTTTGCATTGTTTATATGGCTGTAAAATTTGGACAGGATACATGAAACAGAAAGTAAGCCCGTTTGTTTTGTTTGTATCCAATACGGATATCACTATGTGACCCTCCATGACAAAACAATGTTCCCAGTATTGATCACTAGTTACCATATCTGCAGGCAGCTAGGTCTTTTGTTTGATAGTAGCAGCACGGATGATTATGACGAGCAGTGTAGACAATGATCTGACTGCGCATACGGCATGCTGATCTGTGGTTACACTGGACGTTGGGTCAATTTGATCACTTACATGTTGTCACCCGGCGTGTCTCGTGTATCTAAAGTAAAATACAAATCAACGTGATAGTGCTCCGTACACCTTCGAAGGCTCGCTGTATTCCAATATAGTTTTACCTGTTTTCATGTCATGTACTGTGTAACAGTATGATCAACTGATTACAAAATTCTACATATTTTTTAACACACCTTATAAATGTTATTTAAATTGTAAAATACAGGCTTGCTTCAGACTTTCACTCCTGTAAAAATAGAAACAAATAGCTCAATCCATAACCAGATGTGATATTTTATTATTACAAGTATTACACAAGTTGATGTTAACTTCTGGGCAGCACAGGATATATTCTTACAATAGTCTTGTGTGAGTATTTTTATTATAATAAAATATTGTCTGCAATCGGCCGTTCCGTTATTTACTCCAGCGTATCCTAGCCCCTATATCCTGATCGTTTTTACTTCTCACCTGATAAGAATGTATATATACAGTGAAACCCCACTAAACCGGACACCCTGGGAGGTCCCCAGGGTGTCCGGTTTAGTGGGGTTTCATTGTATGGGCATACCACGATACATGCAATCGTGAATATACGTTGGCATAGACCCCCGATCACAGCGAAATATGTTTGTATTTACACACTGAAGTCTCCTGGATGTCCAGTTTAGAAAAGTTCTGCAGTAACAGAGCTCCAGATAAGGCACGTATTGTTGTATTTCAAATTGAGCAGTTGAAAGTTGAAATTTACTTACCTTTTCTAATTTCAGGGCTGAATATATTTTTTCTCTCGATTGAGTAAAAACAAAAAAAAAATTTTATTTCTGTTCTGGTTTTGGGATTTTCCCCCTAATGCAGCAGGTTAAAACGGGATCGACTCCGTTTGCCCGGCCTTACATGACCATAGCTGTTAAACACAAATAAATAAACAAACAAACAAACAAACTTACCTGGTATTTGAGCAAAATTTAATTATTTGAGTTACAAAAAGCTTTTGTCATGTTTGTTTGATTGTTTGTTTATTGATGTTTAACGGCCTATCAACAGCTAAGTTCAATGTAAGGGCGGGCAAACGGGTTCAATCCCATTTTAACCTGCTGCATTGGGGGGAAAATCCCAAAATCGGGACGGAATATTTACATCGAGAAAAATTATATTCAGCCCTGAAATCGTCCATACCACACCAAGTCACTTGGCACCTCCCCCTAAAATAGGATTACGAATAATCATAATACTCACATAAGGGGTATAACATATATACAATCATCTGAGACTGACTGACAATGTATTTCAGCCAATCTGGAGTTACGTTTTCTTGGTTGAAATTACTGTCTGTTCCACGTTTTTCTGCCGACGAACTTTTGGCTATTAAACATATTAAATCTAAAAAAATATTTAAATGTAAGTACTTTTTCATCAATAACAAAAAGTCACCCTCCAAAAAAAATAAATTATATTTGATGGAATTTATTGATTTTATTGCGAAAAAAAGATTAATCATCGGTCCACAAATAAAAAAAATATTTAAAAAAAAAAATCTATTTTTAGCCCCATGTTAAATTCCCATAGGAAAATCGTTTTTTAGCAATAAAATCAATATTTGATGGAATTTCATCAAATAATTTTTTTTGGAGAGGGCGACTTTTTTGTTATTGATAAAAAAGTAGGTACTTACTTTTAAATATTTTTAAGATTTAATGTGTTTAATAGCCAAAAGTTTGTCGGCAGCAAAACGTGGAACAGACAGTAGTCGTATTACGCTACTAAATGACGTCGGTGTAATGACAGGGAAGTCGATGGCGTGCTATCACAATATACCCAATTTTCCCAAATCTTTAAGACAGAAAGGGGGAGATGAACCGGTCATCAAATAAAAAATTGAAATTCACTACGCATTTGCACACCAAAAGGAAGCCACATATCAAATATCAAGTTTCCAGTCATTACAGCTTAAAGGTTTTACTTCTTACAAGATCGCGACCTACTGCTTTTTGGAGGGGACCAAGTGATTCTGGTGTGGTGAGGACCTGGAATCAGATCATGATTATTCTGATTTCAGGGCTGAATATAGTTGTTTTTTTCGAGCCCACTTGTGGAAAGCGAGACCGTGATCACAATGACGTCCGGGTCTGTCCGTGCGTCAGTCCGTCTGTCTGAAATCTGCGTTAAAGTTTTTAAAGTCACATTATTGACTTGAAACTTCATATGCTTGTTTAGTCGTCATCCATATATTCATTATGAGTCCCACTCATGCGGCCCCTGTGCCCCAAGGCATATTATAAAATCTGCGTTAAAAGTTTTTACATACCTTATATCTCCACAATTGTTACTCCAATTTACTTCAAACTTCCAATACTTCCTTTTCATCATGCATATTTTCATTCTATAGCCTGACCATGTGGTCCACATGCCCAAGGTCAAATGACTTTGAAATTTGTGTTAAAAGTTTTTACATACCTTATATCTCCACAGCCCTTAATTCAAACTTCAAATAAACACACTCTGAGACCATCAAATGCTTCGGCGGGCTCGATATGCGGGCAGTGGCCATCTGGTTTATTGTAAACATTTAGTTCTGATTTTGGGATTTTCCCCCCATTTGTACAGGTAATATATGGGATTTAGTACTAAACCTGGCCATAAATGATCTTAGCTGTTGATCGGCCGTTAAACCCCAACAAACAAGATCCGGTGGTCAAATAAAAAATAGAAATTCACTGTGTATCTGCACACCAAAAGGAAGCCATATACCAAATCTCCAGCCGTCATGGTTTAAAAGTTTTACTTCTTACAAGAAACATGACGGACAGACGAAATGATAGACGCTCATAACGAAAACAAGACACCCATTTTTTTCTCTCAAAAATCGGGATTCATCCTTACCGGAATCCCAACTGATGACCTGCTTTGACCCTCAGGTACGTCTTTGGCATTGTTGTATGCGAGAGTTGAATCTGGTTATACCCCTTAAAAGAGTAAAACTACCGGTATTACTTTTTACAATAGGGGAAGGGGCCAAGTGGCTTTGGTGTGGTATGGACCTGGCACCAGGTCTGGTTATTCCAATTTCAGGGCTGAATACATTTATTTCGATGTAAATATTCTGTTCTGATTTTGAGATTTCCCCCCCCCAAATGCTAAATGCGGGATCGAACCCGTTGGCCCGGCCTTCAATGACCATAGCTGTTGATAGGCCATTAAACAATATTAATCTTGCTTATTTTCAAAACTGAAACAGACAAAACTTAAACAAACTAACATTTCAGATCCAAAACGGGCTGCACAAGCCGATTTGGAGCTACACTGGTTGAAAAATGAATCTCCCATAATAATCCCATTACTGTGGTGGATCACATTCAAAGCTTCAGATTATAAAATATCCGAGCATATTCTCAAAATTTGTACTCAACATCTGTAGCCTATTTCACCAACATTGCAAAGTATACTTTGAGCGAGAAATTTTCAATTTTAGCATAAATTTATTATAAATTTTTATTATACTGAATTTATTACATTATCACAGCATTTATTTGGCTGTGATAATGTAATAAATTCAGTATAATAATTCTGCATACTTTTAATCATCAAATATATGCAGTGGTTAGTTTTATATAAGAAATAATGCATTTTGGGGAAAATAAATAAATGATTACTCCCTCAAAGTATACTTGCTAGAGCTTTACAATTTTGATGAAATCGGCTACAGGAAGTTGGATTGGTCGCGACTGAGCACAGCTCAGCCTCGACCAATAAAACTTCCTGTTTTGAGAATGAGATTGTAGTAACAGCTCAGAATTTGATAATCAAGTCCCTTGATTTATGGTTGACCAGAGAAGAAGTGAGAGCGTCGGATCTTCATACAGTGCATGTAGTCTAGATCTGTACATCCCGAGATTTGTACAAACAAGCACTAAATTGCAACAAGTCTCTTTGTGAGAATCACGTCGTACATTGCCAGTATTTCTGAGAATCACTTCCGTACAATTGTCAGGTAACATTTCCAGGTATTTCCGAGAATTACTTCCTACATTTCCATGGCCGCCACACAGACATTGTTCTGCCCAGCGCTGCTCCCCCCAGCCCTTCATGATCTGTGACTTCGCCATCGCCTTCAACAGCGACTGACACCCGCACCTGCTGCACTGGCGCGTACACTCAGACACCTTCGTGCCGAGATGCACCTGTCTCACCACGTCGTGCTGCTGACAGTTCACCGACACGCTATCCGCTAAGATCTTGTACGCCTTTGATTTCCTTCTCTTGATACAAGTACTCCGGTGTTTCCCCAAATTCGAACACAAGCGGTAGCTGTTGGGTGAACACTGAAAACCCGTTACAATCCATTCGGAAACTCTGGTTCATACATGGAACGAGTACCTTACTCGGTAATACAGCGCATTCGTCTTGTAACGGATCGTCAAATTCGATCGTTCGACCATCCTTACAACACCCCCAGGCGCGAGTCAGGAGCTTAAACATGTGCTTAAGTAGGTCGAGATTAATCGCGGTTGTCGTGAAGTTGGGCACGCTACCGGGACACGAGACGCCCCATACTTTGAAGATGACGATGAGTTCGCGGAGCAGGTTCAGTACGGCCTGGTCATTGAGGAGAGACGAGCCCATGAACTGGGAGTAGGACTGGAACAGCGGAACGGAGGCAAGGAGCTGCAGACTGAAGTCGGCCACCCACTGGATCAGAGGTTGGATGTCGTACAGCGATGCTGGAATAGGGAAAATTGGACGTATGAGGGCAGTTGAATTATGAGGTTAATGATCCAGGGGCCCGTTTCACTAAGCTTCGTACCAACTAAAATGTTTGTAAATGCAAATTCAGGATCATCTGTAAATTTCAATTGATGGATTTACATTTATTGACCAAATAATCAGCCTATGCTCAATAAATGTAAATCCAATAATTATTTACCAGAAAACATTGTTAATGTTAAATTTACAGACTATCATAATTTTGCACTTACAAACATTTTAGTAATATGAAGTTTAGTGAAACGGCCCTCTGTAGCCTATTTCATCAACATTGCAAAGTATACTTTACTAGCAAAGTATACTTTGAGGGAGTAATCATTTATTTTTCCTGAAATGCATTATTTCATATAGAACTAACAAATGCATATATTTGATGATTAAAAGTATGCAGAATTATTATACTGAATTTATTACATTATCACAGCCAATGCATTATTTCATATAGAACTAACAAATGCATATATTTGATGATTAAAAGTATGCAGAATTATTATACTGAATTTATTACATTATCACAGCCAATTGGCTGTGATAATGTAATAAATTCAGTATAATAAAAATTAATAAATTTATCATAAAATTGAAAATTTCTCCCTCAAAGTATACTTTGCTACTGATCTTGACGCTGGAAATGGATATAGAGAATGCCAGGCTAGTGTCATTTCATATCAAGCTCAGCTAGGAAACGCAAGCCTCAGAATTCCTATGCGTTTCCGAGCCGAGCCTGATAAGCTTCTATCGGAAGACACTATCATGGAATTCTATTTATCAGGTAACGTTTTAGGCAACAGAATGAGAAATCATGATGTGGTTTTTGTTGAAAAGAACGCAAACTTGTTTCCATGACGTCATTCCACTGACGTAATTCATGTGATGCTGGAAGTGGATAGATGGAGAATACCAGGCTAGAGTATTCTCAAGTTGATCAGAGGCTTGCCGAGGAATTCCCACAGTTTTCCAGCAGAGTGGGATATTTCTCACATAGAGAATACCAGGCTGGTGTCTTTTGATATCAAGTTTATCAGGCAAGGCTATGAAATGCGTAGGAATTGCGAGGCTTGCCGAGGAATTCCTACCGTTTCCGAGCCGAGCCTGATAAACTTGATATCAAAAGACACTAGCCTGGTATTCTACTCATCAGGTAATGTTTTAGACTTCAGAATGAGCATTTATGATGTGGTTTTCATTGAACAGAGCGCAGACTTGTTTCCGTGAAACAGCATGATGTTAGCAGCATGCTGGGTGTTTCATTAATGCAGGGCTGTACAAATAGATTTTTTAGCCACTTGTCCCGGACAAGTGACTTGACAAAAGTGACTTGCCCTGACTTGTCCTGGAAATTATAATTTACGTATACATATTCCGGGGAGTCCACACATTTGACCGTCTCGAAAATGAAATCACGTCTATATTTACAATATTTAATGTCTATCAGTATGTTCGCGGAACGGTAAATAATAAACTTTTTGAAATTTCATTTTTTTTTTGTTGGCAACAGCTGTTAATTCGCTAATTACACTGCAGCTCCATTATAACGCGATCGCGTATAGCGTGAACTCCATTATAACGCGGGTCTCTCGTGGATCCCAAACAAATATTAAACAAGAAACGAGGCAAAGCCACGAAGGCCAGGTTTTTTCCAAGCATAGACACTTGGATAACATAATTATACCCACTTTTTGTAGACTAGATGGCCGTGGCCTGCATGTCGCGCCTTGGTGCGAGGCATGGACACTAAAAAAATAGATATAGTAGATGGAAAAACTTTAACCAAAAAAATTTAACCGGAAACACGGACGAACGGACGGATGTATGCCAAAATGCCGACGATATCGCGCTTTCCGCAAGAAGGTGTGACAATGATGATAAACACCCATGTGAAGTATCAAGGTATTGGGTGAAGCAGTTGCAGAGATATAGTAACACGAAAAAACTTTAAAACAATTAAAAAAATTCAAAGTAATTTGACCTTGACATTGGGCACAGGATCGCGCTTTCCGCAAGCAGGTGCAACAATGATGATAAACACCCATGTGAAGTATCAAGGTATTGGGTGAAGCAGTTGCAGAGATATAGTACACGAAAAAACTTTAACAAAAAAATTCAAAGTAATTTGACCTTGACATTGGGCACAGGATCGCGCTTTCCGCAAGCAGGTGCAACAATGATGATAAACACATGTGAAGTATCAAGGTATTGGGTGTGAAGCAGCTGCAGAGATATAGTACACGAAAAAACTTTAACAAAAAAATTCAAAGTAATTTGACCTTGACATTGGGGCACAGGATCGCGCTTTCCGCAAGCAGGTGCAACAATGATGATAAACACCCATGTGAAGTATCAAGGTATTGGGTGAAGCAGTTGCAGAGATATAGTACACGAAAAAAAAACTTTAACAAAAAAATTCAAAAGTAATTTGACCTTGACATTGGGCACAGGATCGCGCTTTCCGCAAGCAGGTGTGCAACAATGATGATAAACACCCATGTGAAGTATCAAGGTATTTGGGTGAAGACAGTTGCAGAGATATAGTACACGAAAAAACTTTAACAAAAAAATTCAAAGTAATTTGACCTTGACATTGGGCACAGGATCGCGCTTTCCGCAAGCAGGTGCAACAATGATGATAAACACCCATGTGAAGTATCAAGGTATTGGGTGAAGCAGCTGCAGAGATATGTACACGAAAAAAACTTTAACAAAAAAATTCAAAGTAATTTGACCTTGACATTGGGCACAGGATCGCGCTTTCCGCAAGCAGGTGCAACAATGATGATAAACACCCATGTGAAGTATCAAGGTATTGGGTGAAGCAGTTGCAGAGATATAGTACACGAAAAAACTTTAACAAAAAAATTCAAAGTAATTTGACCTTGACATTGGGCACAGGGGCCGCACAGTTGGGGGTTAGAATGAAAATAGGTGGATGATGATAAACACCCATGTGAAGTTTCAAGGTAATGGGCAAAGCAGTTGCAGAGATATAGTATAATGAAAAAGTTTTAAAACCAAAAAACTTTAACCAGACGTACGTTAAAAAGTTAACGTTGAAAATGGCTAAGTCAATTACGTAGAAATAATAGGTGAAGGTAAAAAAATAAAAAAATGGTCACATGTTGGATAATTGTATGTGGTAGGCACCCCTTGGTTATGAAGCTGTGAAAGTTTGGTGGTCCTAGGTGGTACAGTACCAAAGAAATGGACTTAAACACGAAAACTTAACATTGTAAACGCGAAAACTTAACATTGAAAATGGCTAAGTCGACTGCGCGGAAAAAATGGGTGAAGTTAAAAAAAAGAGTAACATGTTGGATAGTGATATGTGGTGGGTACCCCTTGATTATGAAGCTGTGAAAGTTTGGTGGTCCTAGGTGGTACAGTACCAAAGAAATGGACTTAAACACGAAAACTTAACATTGTAAACGCGAAAACTTAACATTGAAAATGGCTAAGTCGACTACGCGGAAAAAATGGGTCAAGTTAAAAAAAAAGTAACATGTTGGATAGTGATATGTGGTGGGCACCCCTTGATTATGAAGCGTGAAAGTTTGGTGGTCTTAGGTGGTACAGTAACAAAGAAATGGACTCAAACACGAAAACTTAACATTGATTGTGGACGCCGCCGCCCGCCCGCCCGCCGCCCGCCCGCCCGGCTTTCGCCAATCCAATAGCCTGGATTTTTTTTCAAAAAACCTGGCTAAAAAATAGAGAAGAAAAAGGAAAACAAATCAAAAAAAAATAGTCGAAGTCGTAGTCATCGTGTAATTAGTTGATTCGTGATTTCTGTAAGTTTATTCAAACAACGACATTCAAAGTTCAGGGTCACAGCTAGTATATCACTTTTGTTGCTATATACACAGTATAGCAGCTTCTGTGTAAGTGTGTATCGCCACAGGGAAGCCGACACACGCCCTAGGCGTTATCGATCAATGAAATGTTACAATTTAGGATTAGTCTAGTGAAGAAAACAGGCTTGTGGCGGGACGTTTCAACGGAAAATAGTGACTTGCCCGGGACTAACTTTCAGCATAGAGCCACTTGCCCGAGACCAAAACCGACTTGTCCCGGGCGTCGGGCGTGCCGATTTGTACAGCCCTGTAATGGAATGGCAAACAGCGCAGATCCTGATCAGACTGTGCGGATGCAAAGGCTGATCTGGATCTACACTGGTCGCATAACCCATAAACCCCAATTCTCCAGTCTCAGCCATTTTTCAATAACCCAGTAACTCTGCTGAATGTGTTTATTTGGCTTACTGATGACAGATACATGGGGTCGACCCATAAGCCCCATTTCTCCAGTCACAGTCACATTTGCCTACCTTCAGCCTTCTCCTTCTTCCTATCGATCAGAAACTCGTCTGGGTCAAGATTGCTCACGATGGTGTCGACGTCCCCATCCGTGTGTTTGTTACACTGCAGGGCCACCTTCTCTGCTGGGCTCTGTAAGGGCGGTGTTAGAAAAGATATAAATATGCAATGAATATGATATATGAAACTGTGATCTTTTCTGTAAATGACCTCGAAGGTTGACAAAATTATCATAGCAACTCCATTCCAAATTTGCTATGAAAATTGTGTTAACGTTCGACGTCATTTACGGAAATTATTGTAAATTTTGCAAATATTTTTCAGGATATATCGCACATCTTCTAAGGTACAAAATCACATGGTCTGTCTCACATGTGTCTGTGACAGGAGAAATGTGGTTTATAACCAGTGTAGCCCCAGATCAGCCTGTGCATCTGTAGCCGATTTCACCAACATCGCAAAGTATACTTTTCTAGCAAAGTATACTTTGAGGGAGTAATCATTTATTTTCCCCGAAATGCATTGTCATATAGAACTAACGACTGCATATATTTGATGATTAAAAGTATGCAGAATTATTATACTGAAATTATTACATTATCACAGCCAGAATGGCA
The DNA here is from genome assembly GCA_029237695.1 of Conchocele bisecta. Taxonomy (NCBI): domain Eukaryota; kingdom Metazoa; phylum Mollusca; class Bivalvia; order Lucinida; family Thyasiridae; genus Conchocele; species Conchocele bisecta. Next base: position 58,820,264 of record CM055274.1, read on the forward strand.
GAATGGCTGTGATAATGTAATAAATTCAGTATAATAAAAAATAATAAATTTATCCTAAAATTGAAAATTTCTCCCTCAAAGTATACTTTGCTAGATAAGTATACTTTTCAATGTTGGTGAAATAGGCTACTGGTCAGTCAGTCTGATCAGACTTACACTGATATTCATTCAGTATACCACCTGTCCCGCTTCTAACAAACATACCCTCTCAAACTACAAGCATGTGCCAGAAATGCCATAAGCCCCATTGCTCTAGTCGGGCACACATATACGACTCTGATATTAACCAATAGCGTAGCACGCAGGTGAAAGACTCAGACCTGTGACCTTTTTCATGAAAAAATGCCTATTAAAATAAACAAGAGGCCCAAATGGGCCTGTATCGCTCACCTAAAAGCCTCCATAGTGGTCATCTTGATTTCACTTACAACTTCAAATGTTCCACAGAATTTGTTGGTACCTTCTGATCTAACATATATTGTGAATGTGCATGTGATTTACTGCTATACCTTCGATTTGATATATAAAATGACCATATTCGGTCAAAAATAAAATTTGACCCCTATTTGACCCCTCGGGCCACGCCCATTTTTGACCCAGGGGCCACCATATGAACAAATCTGAAACAGCGGTAACTATCAATCATTCTTACCAAGTTTCGTCGATATCGGCCTGGAGGTTTGTAAGAAGATTTTTTGACAATTTGACCTACTTCTCAACGGCGGCCATCTTGGATTTGGTGATGACCTCCATTTTAACAAAAATGAACAGGCTTCAACCACAGACCATTACAGTTAAGTTTGGCCAATATCGGCCAAGCAGTTTACAAGAAAAAGACGTTTGAAATCATTAGTAAAAGAATGACCATTTGAACTATCGGTGGCCATCTTGGATGACGTAATTATATGATTTAGACAAAAAATGTTCCAGAGTGATTGTCTCGTCAATACCTTCGATTTGATATATTACATGACTATATTCGGTTAAAAATAAAATGAAAATTTGACCCCTATTTGACCCCTCGAGCGACGCCCATTTTTGACCCACGGGCCACCATATGAACAAATCTGCAACAGCGCTAACTATCGATCATTCATACCAAGTATCGTCGAAAAGGAAATCGGCCTGGCGGTTCGTGAGAAGAAGATTTTTTTAAGAATTTGACCTACTTCTCAACGGCGGCCATCTTGGATTTGGTGATGACCTCCATTTTAACAAAAATGAACAGGCATTCAACCACAGACCATTACAGTTAAGTTTGGCCAATATCGGCCAAGCAGTTTACAAGAAAAAGACGTTTGAAATCTTTAGTAAAAGAATGACCATTTGAACTATCGGTGGCCATCTTGGATGACGTAATCATATGATTTAGACAAAAAATGTTCCAGAGTGATTGTCTCGTCAATACCTTCGATTTGATATATTACATGACTATATTCGGTTAAAAATAAAATTTGACCCCTATTTGACCCTTCGGGCGACGCCCATTTTTGACCCACGGACCACCATATGAACAAATCTGAAACAGCGCTAACTATCGATCATTCATACCAAGTATCGTCGAAATCGGCCTGGCGGTTCGTGAGAAAAAGATTTTTTAACAATTTGACCTACTTTTCCATGGTGGCCATCTTGGATTGTCGATGACCTCCATTTTAACAAATCTGAAATGGCATCACCCATATATCATCCCTGTGAAGTTTAACCAATATCGGCACAGCAGTTCGGGAGAAGAAGACGATTGAAAATGTTCACAGACGGACGACGGACACTTTGCCATAACAATAGCTCACATGAGCTTTGCTCAGGTGAGCTAAAAACCCATTACCTCACCTACCTGGGGTCATAGTGTACGTTATGTACGTTATGTATATACACAACATACAGAATGACTTCAGGTTGGTGTTTGTTTGTTGGGGTTTAAGGGCATATCAACAGCTAAGGTCATTTAAGGCCAGGTCAATAGGTTTAGTACTAAATCCCATATATTAACTGTACAAGTACATGTACATGTACAAATGGGGGGAAAATCCCAAAATCAGAACTGAATATTTACAATGAAAAAACTATATATTCAGAATAATCCTGATCTGATACCAGGTCCTCACCACACCAGAATCACTTGAATTTCTAGGTTGGCGCTACGATTTTTAAGATTTTGTCAAATATGGGTAAAAACATCCGATATTTTTAGCAGCCAAAATGTCCATTTCTGAAATATTAGTACATGGGCATTTATTTGTTCACTGTGAAAGTATTTTTTGATGCCTAAGGCGAGGTTTGAACCCACAACCTCCAAATTGGTAGTCAGGTATCCTAACCCCTTTAGTCCACAACCCATTCCTTGCACTGTAGAAGACGACCAACCTTATCGTTGGCCGAGATACTCCGCGGTTTCAGGATCCCCTTAATGGCGTTGCCGATGGCGTGGAGCACGAGGCGGGCATGGTAGTCGATGGCCTTCTGATGGCCCGCGCTGTAGCTGCTGAACAGACCCATCTTCATACTGAGGAGACGCACAAACACGTAGTCCTGCATGTGGTGCACCTGCTTACTGTAGTTGTCCGACAGCGATTGGCAGATAATCATTATCATACCTGTAACAGTAGCATTTGTAGTCACAGAAATTGGGACGAGGTCTAGAAAACAAATTCTAAAAAAAAAACCATCCCATTTTATATAATTTTTGCGTAAATAGCATGGATAGGTCATAATATGGTAATATTGTGCAAGAAAATTGGACAAAAGCATATTTTTCCCATTAATTATGAAAGTACCTATACCTTTCACCCCTAATTAACGGATTTTGATATGTTAATTTTGCAACCAATCCAACCATCGCAAAATGATTTTCAGACTAGTCCATTTATGAAAAGGGGGTGTTTTTGTTCTCAAAAATTACTTGCAAAAAGTGCAGATCCTGATGAGACGGCTCGTCACGAGCCGGCTCATCTGTATCTACACGTTTTGCCAATACCACTATACAGGCCTGTGGTGCTGAAAGGGTTAAGGGCCTTTACCTGGGTGGCTAGATTGATTTAGGATGATCTCTTTAGAGTTGTGCAATGAAATAACCTACAGAAGTTGTCCGAAAATGATTGGAATATAATTGCGATAATTTCTGTAAGGCTTGCTTAGGGTAGGATTTGCATTTTCGAGAACTTGCAAAGAGGGCTGGGTATTATACTGTTGTGGCAATTAGTCAAAACTGTGTCTGTAAATATGGGATGGGCGGCTAGTATAGGGTTAAATCAGACTGCATAAATGCACAGCTAATCACAGATCTCCAGTGAAGGTGCGTAATTTGACCAACTTTGGGGGGAATTTTGTTATTTCTTCACCAAAAATGGCAAGTTGGGAGTGCTTTAGAATCGTCTCATTGAGACTGTTCTAAAGAACTTCCAATTTACCATTTTTGGTGAAGAACTAAGAAAAATACCTCGAATATTTGGTCAAATTACGCATCTTAACTGGAGCTCTGTGATCAGTAGCCGATTTCACCAAAATTGCATGTACTTATCTATTAAAGTATACTTTGAGGGAGTAATCATTTATATTTCCCAAAATGCATTAACAACTGCATATATTTGATGATTAAATATGCAGAATTATTATAATGAATTTATTATTACAAAATAGCTGTGATAATGTAATAAATTATGTATAATAACAATTAATAAATTTATCCTTCAATTGAAAAATTCTCCCTCAAAGTGTACTTAGCAAGATAAGTATACTTTTCAATTTTGGTGAAATATGCTACTGGGACAATGCTAGTCGCAATGAAATGACCGATAGGGATTGGTATAGGGTCGATGATAGTGATAGTCACAATGAAATATTCTGTTGTAACTTTGTGCTATTCACCATACCTTGGCGTATAGACAGGAATATATCCCACCAGTCGAGGCCGGTGACCATCGCATACTCCAGCAACACAACGATGGACGACGGTGGCAGCTGCATCGTGCTGTCCCGACTACTGTTGTACGTGCGTAACAAATACAGCCGCCCCGCGTGCATCCCAACCAACCCACAGCCACTCCCAGTCTGCACCATTGCCGACATCTGAATCAAAACCTTCGGCTTTTTATCTGACGCTGATGACAATGATGATGTCTGCACAGGTTGCACCTGCTGGCAGATGTTGTCCGCGTTCGACGACGCGATCACTTGAAACGTGTACCGATGAATCAGCTGGATAACACCATCCTTATACGATGTTGCGATAAATGGCAAAAATCCTGTCGTCTCGACTAGATTCCTACTCATCGGCAGTTTAGGTCCAGCTATACTTGTCAACATCGCCGAATGTTGAATCGTCGCCTTGTGCATCCATCTGTGTGTTTTATTCATCGTATCTGGCGCGGTCGCCGATGAAAACAACTTGTGAAGCGGTACCATCTGTTCCAACAACTGCCAAACTTCGAGGCAACTGCACACAACGCTACCACAACAGATGAACAAAGTATCGCTGCTGTCTCTGTTCATGAACATCACGTTCGTAATCCGCATCATCTGGTTCTCTTTATTGCCATACTCCATTTGCGTCTTCATGTACAGGCTCGCGCAGTTGCGACACGAAATCTCTATCGAGTTTTGCACGAGTTTCAGGGAGACGAGGAAACATTGTATGGCGGATGAGAGTTGTCCGTCACTAGTCGCGATCATGATTTCTCCATTACCGGTGTTGGAAATGTCGGCACTGGTCAGTCGGAGATGGGCGGGCGCTAGATTCTGTGTGGAAGTGATTATCTCGTCGTTGTCCATGATGACACTTACCGAAACCTGAAAATACAAATAACATTCACATGGAATAGACCTTATATGCTAGCAAACTGGGGAAAATAAAAAAATCACCACTTCAAAAAAAACACTAGAAAATGTGTTCATAGAACACGGATGCCCCACATATCGCTTTGATAATAAATGAGGCCAAATTCCAAGTCAAAATTTGTTTTTACCTGAGCGTTAAAGTTTTTGAAGCATCAAGTATGTGACCTTAACCCTGGGCTTGGCAGGGGCAGGACGAACGTGGATTTGGCACAGGGCAGTAGAGGACCATTAGAGCAATGTGTATATGAAGTATGAAGCTGATCCGTGAAAGGGAACAGAAATTATAAGATATTTACCCGAGCGTTAAAGTTTTTGAAGCACCAAGTATGTGACCTTGACCCTGACGGGGGCAGGACAAACGTGGATTTGGCACAGGGCGGTAGAGGACCATTAGAGCAATGCATATATGAAGTATGAAGCTAATCCGTGAAAGAAAACAGAAATTATAAGATATTTACCCGAGCATTAAAGTATTTGAAGCACCAAGTATGTGACCTTGACCCTGGGCTTGGCGGGGGCAGGACGAACGTGGATTTGGCACAGGGCGGTAGAGGACCATTAGAGCAATGTGTGAAAGCAGATCGGTCGAAGGATGAAGAAATTATGAGACATTTAGCCGAGCGTTAAAGTTTTGTGACAGACAGACGGACAGACGGGACGGACGGACAAGGGTAACACTAAATGCCCCCTCCACTATCGTGGTGGGGCATAAAAAAAAAATATATTTTTTTTTTTGTAGTGGCGATTTTTTTCTCGAAAATTGTAATTTTTTATCGCCACTTGTTTATTTTTATCGCCAATTGCGAAAGTGGCGATCACCAGCGGAATCCCAGCTTATATGCTAGCAAACTTGGAAAATCCAACCACTTGTCTTGGAAAGGTTGCAATGGTTGGCAAACGAGATGTGTGAAATTATATTCTTGCAATCTGATTTAGGACTCACAGTGTTCACTATTCAGATTAACTGTACATACATGTATAGTCGCCACCCTGTACGCCCGTCTGTCTGAGATTTGCGTTAAGGTTTTCGGCTACCTACTATCCCAGTTACCGTTGGATTGGTTTGAAACTTTAATACTTATTTGTCATCATCAATATTTTCATTCTAAAGCCCACCCATGCATCCTGTGCTCAGAGTCAAGGTGAAATAAAAAATGTGCGTTGAAGTTTTTGAGGGTACACCCAGTGTTACTGATTTCTTAATAATACATTGGTGCTTTTGCACAAACCAGGAGACAATTGGAATCTTGTTGTGACCAATGTAGATCTTGATCAGGCTAAAGTCGATCAGTAATTACACCGGTGAAAGCATCTTCAGGCAGAGCTCCAGATAAACTGCATATTTGCGTAAATACCCAATTAACATTGCCAAAAAACCTAATTGAAATCAAAAGTAGCGAGTATCAAAAAGCAATACAAATGTTGTGGTACCTTTATCATGCTGTAAAAAACAATAAACAGACCACAAATATAGCATTTTTTTTATTTTCCATCAAAACACATCTTGGTATTTCATTAGAATTGTCTCCAAGGAGACAATTCTAATGAAATGCCAAGACATGTTTTCATTTCGAAGCAAACTAATCAATAATTGCTGTCTGTTGATGTGATTTCACACAGTGTGATTTCATTTTACCGAAGTAAAATTTTGAAATACCCAATTGCTTCAGAAATGATGGAGTGACAATACTCAATTACTAATTCCTTATCTGGAGCCCTGTTCAGGGCTGTGACAAAACTTAATAAATGTGTTCTCTAAGTTTGTACTAGAAGTCAGTCAACCGATATCAACCAATCACACCATTCCATTTGATCCAAATAAAAACGGTTATATTCAAGTAAACACTATCAGAAACTGTGATAAATTGGGGAGATAATTTGAGACACGCCATGTGATTTTGTACCTTCGGACATCCGAGTAATTTCATTAATAGAGGATCTCAAACAAGTTTCCATTTGATCTGAGATTTATACAAATATTTCCGCCACAGAAGCGGTATCGAGGCATTTGACCGTGAACATTACAAGTTAATAAATGACCTTGAGAATTTGGATGTATGGGTGTGCGTAATGAAGCATCATCCCTAGACAAACATTGATGTGAAATATTATCAAAGTCTGGCAAGGGGTTAAAGAGATATTGTGAAAAAACAATAACTTTAACGCATTTCTGTTACAAAACCGGTGAACATTACAAGTAAATAAATGACCATGACCTTGAGAATTTGGATGTGGGGGTGTGCGTAATGAAGCATCATCCCTAGACAAACATTGATGTGAAATATTATCAAAGTCTGGCAAGGGGTTAAAGAGATATTGTGAAAAAACAATAACTTTAACGCATTTCTGTACAAAACCGTGTGAACATTACAAGTAAATAAATGACCATGACCTTGAGAATTTGGATGTGGGGGTGTGCGTAATGAAGCATCATCCCTAGACAAACATTGATGTGAAATATTATCAAAGTCTGGCAAGGGGTTAAAGAGATATTGTGAAAAAACAATAACTTTAACGCATTTCTGTTACAAAACCGGTGAACATTACAAGTAAATAAATGACCATGACCTTGAGAATTTGGATGTGGGGGTGTGCGTAATGAAGCATCATCCCTAGACAAACATTGATGTGAAATATTATCAAAGTCTGGCAAGGGGTTAAAGAGATATTGTGAATTTTTTTTAACTTTAACGCATCTCTGTTACAAAACCGGTGAACATTACAAGTAAATAAATGACCTTGACCTTGAGAATTTGGATGTGGGGGTGTGCGTAATGAAGCATCATCCCTAGACAAACACTGATGTGAAATATTATCAAAGTCTGGCAAGGGGTTAAAGAGATATTGTGAAAAAACAATAACTTTTAACGCATTTCTGTTACAAAAACGGTGAACATTACAAGTAAATAAATGACCTTGACCTTGAGAATATGGATGTGGGGGTGTGTGCATAATGAAGCAATCATCCCTAGAAAAACATTGATGTGAAATATTATCAAAGTCTGGCAAGGGGTTAAAGAGATATTGTGAAAAAACAATAACTTTAACGCATTTCTGTTACAAAACCGGTGAACATTACAAGTAAATAAATGACCTTCACCTTCATAATTTGGATGTGGGTGTGTGCGTAATGAAGCATCATCCCTAGACAAACATTGATGTGAAATATTAGCAAAGTCCGGCAAGGGGTTAAAGAGATATGTGAAAAAATAATAACTTTAACGCATTTGCCTTACAAAAAAACCGGACGACGCGGACGACGACAACAGAAAAAGCGCCGACTATAGTCACGAGTCACGTACAATTTATGCACTGAATGGAAACAAGTTTGAGATTCTGTTTATCACATGACTTCCCCGCTCCAAAGAGCAGAAACCTCGGAAATTATTATTACATTTCAGTGAGCGGACATCATTGCCAACTAATGGAGTTGAAAACCTCCACCCATAAAAATAGTTTTAATACTTGCAGTAAACAAATTATAAATACATGCATGTCATATTATAGGTTATTACCAAACGGGGCTGCATTTTAACAGTTCTAGTGATTTTATTGAGTTCCCAACGCTGCTAGTGAAGTTTAACCCTTACTACGCTGAATTAAATGTTGTTGTCTGCTGGAAATGTTTTATTTTCAATATTTCTCGACAAAAACCTGGTTTTGACAGCACATGGGAGACGATTCTCATGTGCTGTCAAAACCAGGTTTTTGTTAAGAATTAAAGCAAAAATGAAAAACAGCAGATAGCAATTTCCGTCAACAGCGTAGGAAGGGTTAAAATAGGATGACGTCAAAACATTGTTACTTTCTCGTGCCATTAGGGTGTCATTTGGAACGTCTTTGTTTTATTTGTTTGGCATAACGTTGGCGCACAATGCGAATATGTAATTATGGTGATGCGGCCAGCCACTCAAATTCGCTGCAGGTCTTAGTACATGTGTGTCACATCACATTTATGAAATGGGTTACAACATGTCGTAACAAGGTTTTCATATGATAAAATATGCTTACAAAAGTTATTTTTCATAAATAAAGTCAAAAGTTGACAAAACATTCAGAGTACATGTGGAATATAATTACGCATGCACTCTGAAATTTTTTTCAACTTTTGATGCCATTTACGGAAAAATATATTTGACAATTTGTAACGTATTTCATGAAATTACGCAGATGTCCGATTGGTACAAAATCACATGGTGTGTCTCATTTGGTTATGCACATTAGCTATGCACATAGCTATGCACAAAAGTACATTTACATTATTTTAGTTTGAATTAAAGACACTAGCTTAATATAAATAAAAAAAAATTAGTAACCATCGGTTGCAGTTGGCAACACTAGTTAATTTTCAGTATTTTAAACCTTCATTTCACTAATCACAATTTCTTTTCATGCTACTCATATGTACAATTGGGTTCAGAACATGACGCAAATCTATATTAAAAATAGTTTTTACCAATCGTTTAATCACATTCTGTGTGTATTTGATTGCCTTTAAAAATTTCAACTCCTCCACTTACCAATCCAGAAGCAGTGACCAGTATCCAACCTTCGACATGACCACCCCCGAATTGTGATAGACTTGGCTGGACCCGGGTGTTGTGGGAAAACTTGTCCATATACTGGGTTTTATCTCGCTTGTCCGGGTCAAACACAATCTGAAATGCAATGATAACGTGTTGCATGTTTTGTCCATAGGTATTAAATTGGTTTAGTGCATAAATATGAGTTTGCAGTTTACTATCACAGTGTATTATAAAGCTTAAAGGTACGTGCCCACTCAGTAGGCACAAAATGTTCTTTACAGGAATTAAATAAGTGTATAATTGTGTCACTGTTACACAAGTTCTAAAAATTACAAGTGCCCGCTATACAGATATAATCATTTAGTAATATGTATTTTACTGATAGTGACTAGCGGTGGTATCAAGCTATTTTCATATGAAAATGAGGCATTAATATATTTTGTTTAACTATTTATACTAATCAAATGTGTCACCTGAAAAAATAATATTTTTGACAGATTATAAAGTATGATCATCGCACATCAACAAATACATACAGAGAATAAATAGTAATGTCTGTTAATATTTTAAGGAAACACGGTTATCGCCACTGATATCAGTCTTGAAATTTACGTCTGATATAAAATGTATAATAATGTCAATCAATATGTGGGGTAACGGAGAATGAATGTTTATTTAGCCAGAAAATGTCTCAGATGATGTCTCTGATATACAGAACAGTTGGTGCCTACTGAGTGGGCATGTACCTTTAACACACTAGTGCAACAATATGCAAATGAGACTGCTATAGAAAATATATAGGTGGTCAGTACAGCTGAAATGTTTGGTGCTGAGGCTCATGCAACTAGAGAAAGCGAACAGGGGCTCACAGATACCCTGAATCATAGACAGCAGACCTCACAGACAGAGAAGACCATTTTATTGTCATATATTTACACCTTCTATAACTTCATAATGCAAACGCCCATTCGACGTATTGCGTTTACATCCCAATACAATACATTAGACACACATGATTTTCGCGCCATGTTGTTGATGGGTCATCGTTCGTTTCACGTGCATAAATTCCACAAGGTTGTCAATAACTGCAGGCTATTGACCGGCAACGTCGCTGTTCCAGGAATTACGACACATTGATGTAAACAAATATTATTCTTAATTTTAAAGCCATATTTGGTTATTTACAATTTTGAAACTATTAGAAAATGCAGTGTAAATATAATTAACAAAACCATCGGATGTTGCTTTTACTGGGGTGTACAATACATTTGGTCTGTTTAAAGTTTGCGAGGAGTCCTTCGGAGTCCATGGTTTTATTTCTTAACCCTTAGACCGCAATCTTAATTTTTTTTGTCGTCTGCTGTTTACTTTCTATTTTCCATTTTTATCATCAAAAACATGCTTTGACAACACTTTAGAATAATTTACAACATGCTTTGACAGCACTTCAGAATCATTTCCATTGGAAATGATTCTGAAGTGCTGTCAAACCATGTTTTTATTGAGAAATAAGGCAACAGCAGACGACAATTGTTGTGAGTAGCGGTCTAAGAGTTAATTGATACCAAGTTTATCGTCTTTTGATACCAAGTTTATCGTCTGTTCAACAGACGATAAACTTGGTATCAACAGTTTATCAGGCTTACTTTTTAATTCCTACCATTTCTGAGGCGGGCCTGAATCCCCGGACAGAATTTCACCAAAATCGCAAAGTATACTTATCTTGCTATAAAGTACACTTTGAGGGAGAAATTTTCCATTTAAGGATACATTTATTATTTATAATTGTTCTGAATGTATTAAATTATCACAGCCATTTTGGCTGTGATAATGTAATAAATGCAGTATACTAATTCTGCCTACTTTTAATCATATATGCAGTTGGTAGTTCTATATGAAATAATGCATTTCGGGAACAATTTTTTATTACTCCCTCAAAGTACACTTTACTAGATAAGTAAGCTTTGCAATTTTGGTGAAATTGACTACTGGTATATTGAGCCAGTTGAACTGATTATTGTGAAATAAATGCAGGAGTGATTGGTTCCTTATGCTAAATAAACGAGTGCGACGATACCAACGTCATTTCTCCATATATGGTAAACACGAGAGTGGTGTAAACTACTGCTGACGAGTGGTGTAATTCACTGTTAGATTTCTGTAAACTACTGGCTGAAATACAAGAAATTCTAGTATTTTATTTATCCGATCCTGGTTGTTCGAAACTGCTGCATTTCGTGGAGCGTGTGGTTGAGTGGTCTGAGGCGTCGGATTGCTGATCTTACGGTCGTGGTTTCGAGCCTCACCGGAGGCGTACATTGTGTCCTTGAGCAAGACACTTTATCCACACTGCTTCAGTCCCCCCAGCTGTAAATGGGTACTGGCTAAATACCAGGAACATCGATTGTATTTGACTGTATGTACATGTACTTATGAAACA
>CM055274.1:58832565-58856474 GCA_029237695.1 Conchocele bisecta
GGGATTTAGTACTAAACCTGGCCATAAATGATCTTAGCTGTTGATCGGCCGTTAAACCCCAACAAACAAGATCCAGTGGTCAAATAAAAAATAGAAATTCACTGTGTATCTGCACACCAAAAGGAAGCCATATACCAAATCTCCAGCCGTTATGGTTTAAAAGTTTTACTTCTTACAAGAAACATGACGGACAGACGAAATGATAGACACTCATAACGAAAACAAGACACCCATTTTTTTCTCTCAAAAAGTGGCTATATATCAATATTATTCTTGGTGGGTGGCAGGTGGGAGTATGCGATGGATAATTTAACAATCGGGATTCATCCTTACCGGAATCCCAACTGATGACCTGCTTTGACCCTCAGGTACGTCTTTGGCATTGTTGTATGCAAGAGTTGAATCTGGTTATACCCCTTAAAAGAGTAAAACTACCGGTATTACTTTTTTACAATAGGGGAAGGGGTCAAGTGGCTTTGGTGTGGTATGGACCTGGCACCAGGTCTGGTTATTCCAATTTCAGAGCTGAATATATTTATTTCGATGTAAATATTCTGTTCTGATTTTGAGATTTTCCCCCCCAAATGCTAAATGCGGGATCGAACCCGTTGGCCCGGCCTTCAATGACCATAGCTGTTGATAGGCCGTTAAACAATATTAATCTTGCTTATTTTCAAAACTGAAACAGACAAAACTTAAACAAACTAACATTTCAGATCCAAAACGAGCTGCACAAGCCGATTTGGAGCTACACTGGTTGAAAAATGAATCTCCCATAATCCCATTACTGTGGTGGATCACATTCAAAGCTTCAGATTATAAAATATCCGAGCATATTCTCAAAATTTGTACTCAACATCTGTAGCCTATTTCACCAACATTGCAAAGTATACTTTTCCAGCAAAGTATACTTTGAGGGAGAAATTTTCAATTTTAGCATAAATTTATTATAAATTTTTATTATACTGAATTTATTACATTATCACAGCCATTTTGGCTGTGATAATGTAATAAATTCAGTATAATACTTCTGCATACTTTTAATCATCAAATATATGCAGTGGTTATTTCTATATGAAATAATGCATTTTGGGGAAAATAAATGATTACTCCCTCAAAGTATACTTGCTAGAGCTTTACAATTTTGATGAAATCGGCTACAGGAAGTTGGATTGGTCGCGACTGAGCACAGCTCAGCCTCGACCAATAAAACTTCCTGTTTTGAGAATGAGATTGTAGTAACAGCTCAGAATTTGATAATCAAGTCCCTTGATTTATGGTTGACCAGAGAAGTGAGAGCGTCGGATCTTCATACAGTGCATGTAGTCTAGATCTGTACATCCCGAGATTTGTACAAACAAGCACTAAATTGCAACAAGTCTCTTTGTGAGAATCACGTCGTACATTGCCAGTATTTCTGAGAATCACTTCATACATTTCCAGTATTTCCGAGAATTACTTCCTACATTTCCAGTGGCCGCCACACAGACATTGTTCTGCCCAGCGCTGCTCCCAGCCCTTCATGATCTGTGACTTCGCCATCGCCTTCAACAGCGACTGACACCCACACCTGCTGCACTGGCGCGTACACTCAGACACCTTCGTGCCGAGATGCACCTGTCTCACCACGTCGTGCTGCTGACAGTTCACCGACACACTATCCGCTAAGATCTTGTACGCCTTTGATTTCTTCTTCTGATACAAGTACTCCGGTGTTTCCCCAAATTCGAACACAAGCGGTAGCTGTTGGGTGAACACTGAAAACCCGTTACAATCCATTCGGAAACTCTGGTTCATACATGGAACGAGTACCTTACTCGGTAATACAGCGCATTCGTCTTGTAACGGATCGTCAAATTCGATCGTTCGACCATCCTTACAACACCCCCAGGCGCGAGTCAGGAGCTTAAACATGTGCTTAAGTAGGTCGAGATTAATCGCGGTTGTCGTGAAGTTGGGCACGCTACCGGGACACGAGACGCCCCATACTTTGAAGATGACGATGAGTTCGCGGAGCAGGTTCAGTACGGCCTGGTCATTGATTGGAGAGACGAGCCCATGAACTGGGAGTAGGACTGGAACAGCGGAACGGAGGCAAGGAGCTGCAGACTGAAGTCGGCCACCCACTGGATCAGAGGTTGGATGTCGTACAACGATGCTGGAATAGGGAAAATTGGACGTATGAGGGCAGTTGAATTATGAGGTTAATGATCCAGGGGCCCGTTTCACTAAGCTTCGTACCAACTAAAATGTTTGTAAATGCAAATTCAGGATCATCTGTAAATTTCAATTGATGGATTTACATTTATTGACCACATAATCAGCCTATGCTCAATAAATGTAAATCCAATAATTATTTACCAGAAAACATTGTTAGTTTAAACATATTTTATTTGCATATTATTTACAATGGTACAAGGCGACAATGGAATTTACAATGATATATACAAATGGGATTGGATTGAAAGCAAGCTTATTTAAATCCTCTCCCTACATGTGACTTTTCATCACCGGATGATGAGACCAGATCGTTCTGTCGCGGTTTAATAAAGGTTTATAATTGGTGAACATAACTGGTTTCAGCACCCGGTGATTCCGGTAAGTGTACGTTGTTTGTCAATATGTAAATATTCATGTAATAAACTATTTATGAAATGAAATAGATGAAATAAATGAAACAAGAGAATAGTGTGTACAGTTGTATACACAATGCAGAAAACATCTTGACCAGTTTTGATAGAAAAAAATATTTTGTTTTAAGCCCCAACGAAAGCCACGGTTGCCACCCTCACATCGAACACACAGCCCACTCTACTCCAACCACGACAGTGGGTGTACGTTAGCAGACGTCGGTACATGATCACGAAAAGCGGCCGGTGCTTTGTATATGTTCTAACACATGCAAATATAGATTCATTGTCGGTAGGATCAAGTTCGGTGTTGCCGTAGAGTAATATATATAGTGTCGGTTGGCAGAGAATTTGAACATCGTTCATTAGTTGTTCGCGGTTTATTGTGTAACGGGTACATGTGAAAAAATAGTGGTTTGCATCCTCGACCTGTCCGCAAATACAGTTCGGGGAATCGACAATGTTTTTACGATATAAATCGTGGTTTAGAGCACTGCATTTTGTCCTTAGACGTGTGTGTAGCACTTGGAGATACTGAGAACCATTGTAGTAATAGCTTGGGACTTTGCCGGTATTGATTTTTATTTTGGTTTTGAAACAATTAAGTGATTGTGCGTTTCGTGTATCGTTAGGAAGAGAGTTGCACTCGCGAACTGTCGATGGTAAAAAGGAATTAAAATAAAGCGCGGTTCGCGATCGTACGAGTTGAACGTGATCAGAGTTACGGAAGTTGTAGCGGGATGTGTCTATTTCCGGCGGAACAATGTCTATAAGATAGTTGGGGAGATACCGTTTTTCATTTTGTAAAATATATTCAGCTTGTGCGAATGTCGTCTGTGTTCTAATGTTTCCCAACATATCTCGGTATATAAAGAGTCGATAGAGACGAGTCTCGTGGCGCCCGATGTTATACGTGCTGCTTCGATCTGGATTTTTTTTTTTTTTTTTTTTCAACCGCATCTTTTTCGTATTGGGTACAGTTATCCCAAACAACATCGGCGTATTCAAGTAAGGGTCTGATGAAGGAAAGGTATATTATCTCTAGACTTTTTCTATCTAATGTGTATTTAAGTTTTCGCATAATGTTAATTCTGCGCCACGTTTTTGTTGTTATATAATATAGTGTTGGTGCCATGTACATTCATTATTAAAGTAGATACCTAGATGTTTATGACTTTCAACCTCTGTAAACATTATTACCATTCATTACTATTGGTGGATGTACTAATCTATTACGTTTTCGTGATATTAGTAGTGATTCCGTTTCTTGGGATTGAATGATACTAGCCATTTATTTGACCAGTTAGTGATTCTTTCTAGATCTGAATTCATGGTTAGTGATGCTGTTTCTGGAGTGTCAACAATAAGGTATAAGCTGGTGTCATCTGCGAAAAGTCTAATACCTGAGTTTATGTTAGTAACAATATCGTTAATATAAAGTAGGAATAGTAACAGGCCTAATATGGAGCCTTGCGGGACGCCGGCTTTAATTTGGTTCCAGTTGGAGTAAACACCTGGTAGCACGACACGTTGCTTGCGCCCACTAAGGTAGCTTTTAAACCAGTCATGTACATTATTAATGACACCTGCGGATCTCAATTTTCGAGAAGACCAGTGCCAGACTCGATCAAACGCCTTGCTTATGTCGCAAAATACTACCCTATTACTTCCTTCCCTTCGTCTAATGCACTGCAGAATGTATTGTAGAGAAATGTAAGTTGGTTTACAGTTGAGTCAGCTGGGACGAACCCAGATTGTAAGGGAGTTAAGACATTGTTCTCTCTGAAATGATTGTACAGATGTTTAAATACGGCTCTTTCTAGCACCTTACTAATTGTGCTAAGTAGGGATATAGGACGATAGTTTGACGGAAGAGAAGGGTTACCAGCCTTAAATATTGGGACTACATTAGCTTTTTTCCACTCATCTGGAAATTGTCCGAGTTGAATAGATGTATTGAATAAATCTGTTAATGGAATGGATATTTCACGTTTTAACTCTTTGAGTATGCGGTTATTGACACCGTCCGGTCCTGATGCTTTTCCTAATGGTACGTTAGCTAGTAAGATTTCTATTTCGTTTTGGGTAAGGGTTATACTTTCAAGGTTGTTACGTGTTGTGTATGGTGCTATTGTGGGTGCAGACGTGTCTGGTTCGTGTAGAAGTGTTTGGTCCCGAAAAAAAAAAAAGATTTGTATATTTGATTTTTCTATTTCGTCATCAATTATTAAATCGGCATGTTGGAGTGGAGGTATAGTTTTGTTTTCATTCTCACTTATTAAATGTTTTAGTGTCGACCACCAATCTTTGGAGCAAAGTTGTCCTGATTTCAGCTTATCACTTATTCTAGTATAATATTCTTTCTTTGAATCCCGTATTGCTGCAATTACATCGTTCCTGAAATTTCGAAAATTAGTCCAGTGTAGATTGTTGTTAATCGCTCTTGCTTTTTTATATAAACGTTTTCGCTTTCTTATCATTGTTTTTATATTAGTGGTGACCCAAGGTAAATCGGATTGTCTGACGAGTATTTCCTTATTAGGTATATATTTTTCGGCAGTCGTTATTATTATGTTAGTAAAACATTGTTAATGTTAAATTTACAGACTACCGTATTTAGCCGTGTATTGCGCGCACTGGTGTATTGCGCGCATCCCTATTTTGGGCCCAAAAAATGGGTAAAAAAACAGTTCTAGTAAATAGCGCGCAGACAATTTTCACGAAAAAAATCGGCCGAAATTTTGTCATTAGTATAAGAAAATTGCTTTCCAAGTTCACATCCACAATGCTGAACGTGTGCGGGTAGGCTTTCTCAAAGCAGTTAGTGTTGCATTTATTGGTATTTACCGATTAATATGCTAATTAAAAATTAAGAATTAAAAAAATTTACGACGCATGTAATGAATTTATTGGAACTACTTACGAAGAATTTTTGTTTTTATTTAATCCACTACATTTGGCATTCGACAAAGCAAGTCACGTGTCGCCCCGTAATCAGGTTTGATAATCAACAACACGTGGCAGCCATGTGTCAGACAGACAGCTTCCCCAAGGCGATACTGAAACACCTGTACCCCAGCCAAATATTGACACAGTACACACGCGTAGTGTGTATTCACCGTTTATTGATCGGGTTTAAAAATAGACATAGAAGTCGCTGTAGAATACCAATCTACACTTACCTCTCCCGTACTTACCCATACTTTTTGTGGTGTATAACACTATGCGTAATTTAGGACCACAAATCGATGTTTCCGTGTCCGGTAAACATTACTTTTTTCTCTTCGATCAAAAAAATGGGTAAAACTGGCGCAGAAATCGGCTGGAAAAATGTTTGAAATTTATGTCCCTACTTATAACGCGCAGGGTGACTTCTGGATTAAAAATGGGGCTGAAAAAATGCGCGCAATACACGACTAAATACGGTACCATAATTTTGCACTTACAAACATTTTAGTAATATGAAGTTCAGTGAAACGGCCCTCTGTAGCCTATTTGATCAACATTGCTAGCAAAGTATACTTTGAGGGAGTAATCAAATGCATATATTTGATGATTAAAAGTATTCAGAATTATTATACTGAATTTATTACATTATCACAGCCAATTGGCTGTGATAATGTAATAAATTCAGTATAATAAAAATTAATAAATTTATCATAAAATTAAAAAAAAATCCCTCAAAGTATACTTTGCTACTGATCTTGACGCTGGAAATGGATATAGAGAATGCCAGGCTAGTGTCATTTCATATCAAGCTCAGTTAGGAAACGCAAGCCTCAGAATTCCTACGCATTTCCGAGCCGAGCCTGATAAGCTTCTATCGGAAGACACTAGCATGGCATTCTATTTATCAGGTAACGTTTTAGGCTACAGAATGAGAAATCATGATGTGGTTTTTGTTGAAAAGAACGCAAACTTGTTTCCATGACGTCATTCCACTGACGTAATTCATGTGATGCTGGAAGTGGATAGATGGAGAATACCAGGCTAGAGTATTCTCAAGTTGATCAGAGGCTTGCCGTGGAATTCCCACAGTTTCCCAGCAGAGTGGGATATTTCTCACATAGAGAATACCAGGCTGGTGTCTTTTGATATCAAGTTTATCAGGCAAGGCTATGAAATGCGTAGGAATTGCGAGGCTTGCCGAGGAATTCCTACCGTTTCCGAGCCGAGCCTGATAAACTTGATATCAAAAGACACTAGCATGATATTCTACTCATCAGGTAATGTTTTAGACTTCAGAATGAGCATTTATGATGTGGTTTTCATTGAAAAGAGCGCAGACTTGTTTCCGTGAAACAGCATGATGTTAGCAGCATGCTGGGTGTTTCATTAATGCAGGGCTGTACAAATAGATTTTTTAGCCACTTGTCCCGGACAAGTGACTTGACAAAAGTGACTTGCCCTGACTTGTCCTGGAAATTATAATTTACGTATACATATTCCGGGGAGTCCACACATTTGACCGTCTCGAAAATGAAATCACGTCTATATTTACAATATTTAATGTCTATCAGTATGTTCGCGGAACGGTAAATAATAAACTTTTTGAAATTTCAGTTTTTTTTTGTTGGCAACAGCTGTTAATTCGCTAATTACACTGCAGCTCCATTATAATGCGATCGCGTATAGCGTGAACTCCATTATAACGCGGGTCTCTCGTGGATCCCAAACAAATATTAAAAAAATAGAGAAGAAAAAGGAAAAAAAAAAATAAATAAATAGTCGGACGTCGTAGTCATCGTGTAATTAGTTGATTCGTGATTTCTGTAAGTTTATTCAAACAACGACATTCAAAGTTCAGGGTCACAGCTAGTATATCACTTTTCTTGCTATATACACAGTATAGCAGCTTCTGTTAAGTGTGTATCGCCACAGGGAAGCCGACACACCCCCGGCGTTATCGATCGATGAAATGTTACAATTTAGGATTAGTCTAGTGAAGAAAACAGGCTTGTGGCGGGACGTTTCAACGGAAAATAGTGACTTGCCCGGGACTAACTTTCAGCATAGAGCCACTTGCCCCGAGACCAAAACCGACTTGTCCCGGGTGTCGGGCGTGCCGATTTGTACAGCCCTGTAATGGAATGGCAAACAGTGCAGATCCTGATCAGACTGTGCGGATGCACAGGCTGATCTGGATCTACACTGGTCGCATAACCCATAAACCCCAATTCTCCAGTCTCAGCCGTTTTTCAATAACCCAGTAACTCTGCTGAATGTGTTTATTTGGCTTACTGATGACAGATACATGGGGTCGGCCCATAAGCCCCATTTCTCCAGTCACAGTCACATTTGCCTACCTTCAGCCTTCTCCTTCTTCCTATCGATCAGAAACTCGTCTGGGTCAAGATTGCTCACGATGGTGTCGACGTCCCCATCCGTGTGTTTGTTACACAGTAGGGCCACCTTCTCTGCTGGGCTCTGTAAGGGCGGTGTTAGCAAAGATATAAATATGCAATGAATATGATATATGAAACTGTGATCTTTTCTGTAAATGACCTCGAAGGTTGACAAAATTATCATAGCAACTCCATTCCGAATTTGCTATGAAAATTTTGTTACCGTTCGACGTCATTTACGGAAATTATAGTAAATTTTGCAAATATTTTTCAGGAGATATCGCACATCTTCTAAGGTACAAATCACATGGTCTGTCTCACATGTGTCTGTGACTGGAGAAATGTGGTTTATAACCAGTGTAGCCCCAGATCAGCCTGCGCACCTGTAGCCTATTTCACCAACATCGCAAAGTATACTTTTCTAGCAAAGCATACTTTGAGGGAGTAATCATTTATTTTCCCCGAAATGCATTATGTCATATAGAACTAACGACTACATATATTTGATGATTAAAAGTATGCAGAATTATTATACTGAATTTATTACATTATCACAGCCATTATCACAGCCAGAGAACCATTGTAGTAATAGCTTGGGACTTTGCCGGTATTGATTTTTATTTTGGTTTTGAAACAATTAAGTGATTGTGCGTTTCGTGTATCGTTAGGAAGAGAGTTGCACTCGCGAACTGTCGATGGTAAAAAGGAATTAAAATAAAGCGTGGTTCGCGATCGTACGAGTTGAACGTGATCAGAGTTACGGAAGTTGTAGCGGGATGTGTCTATTTCCGGCGTCACCATTTTAACACCTTTGATAGAGCATTCTACATCGATATTTCCTACCAAGTGTACGCCGAAATCCGGCTGGCAGTTCATGAGAAGATTTTTTAAGAAATTGTGCTATTTTTAGATGGCGGCCATCTTGGATTAGCGACAACCTCCGTTTTAACAAATCTGAAAAGGCTTCACCCATGGACCATAACTGTCAAGTTTGGCCACCATGGGCCAAGCGGTTCGTGTGAAGAAGAATTTTGAAATCTCTAATAAAAGAACGACCTTTTGACCTTTCGGTGGCCATCTTGGATGACATGACCATTTAATTTCGACAAAAAATGTACCAGAGCGATCGCCTCTTTGATACCTTCGATTTGATATAGACAGGACCATATTCGGTCAAAAATAAAATTTGACACCAATTTGACCCCACGGGCCACGCCCATTTTTGACCCCGGGGTCACCATTTTAACAATTTTGAAAGAGCATTGTACATCAATCATTCCTACCAAGTTTCGTCGAAATCCGGCTGGCGGTTCATGAGAAGAAGATTATTTTAAGAATTTGTGCTATTTTTAGATGGCGGCCATCTTGGATTAGCGACGACCTCTGTTTTAACAAATCTGAAAAGGCTTCACCCATGGACCATAACTGTGAAGTTTGGTCACCATGGGCCAAGTGGTTAGTGTGAAGAAGAATTTTTAAATCTGTAATAAAAGAACCTTTTGACCTTTCGGCGACCATCTTGGATGATATGACCATCCAATTTCGACAAATTATGTACCAGAGCGATCGCCTCTTTGATACCTTCGATTTGATACAGACATGACCATATTCGGTCAAAAATAAAATTTGACCTCAATTTGACCCCACGGGCCACGCCCATTTTTGGCCCCGGGTTCACCATTTTAACAACTTTGAAAGAGCATTGTACATCGATCATTCCTACCAAGTTTCGTCGAAATCCGGCAGGCGGTTCATGAGAAGATTTTTTAAGAATTTATGCTATTTTTAGACGGTGGCCATCTTGGATTAGCGATGACCTCCATTTTAACAAATCTGAAAAGGCTTCACCCATGGACCATAACTGTGAAGTTTGGCTACCATGGGCCAAGCGGTTCATGTGAAGAAGAATTTTGAAATCTCTAATAAAAGAACGACCTTTTGACCTTTCGGTGGCCATCTTGGATGACATAACCATCCGATTTTGACAAAAAATGTACCAGAGTGATCGCCTCGTTGATACCTTCGATTTCATATATGACATGACCATATTCGGTCAAAAATAAAATTTGACCCCACGGGCCACGCCCATTTTTGACCCCAGGGTCACCATTTTAACAACTTTGAAAGAGCATTGTACATCGATCATTCCTACCAAGCTTTGTCGAAATCTGGTTGGCGGTTCTTGAGAAGAAGATTTTTGAAGAATTTGTGCTATTTTTAGACAGCGGCCATCTTGGATTACGTAATGAGGTCATTTTAACAATTTTGTAATCCCCCTACCTAAGGACCATGACCATGATGTTTGGTGACTATAGGCCCAATGGTTACCAAGGAAAAGACGTTTGAAAATGTTCACGGACGACGACGACGGACGACGACGGACACATTGCGGTAACAATAGCTCACATGAGCTTCGCTCAGGTGAGCTAAAAAAAACTATATATTCAGCCCTGAAATCAGAATAATCCTGATCTGATGCCAGGTCCTCACCACACCAGAATCACTTAAATTTCTAGGTTGGAACTACGATTTTTAAGATTTTGTCAAATATGGGTAAAAACATCCGATATTTTTAGCAGCCAAAATGTCCATTTCTGAAATATTAGTACATGGGCATTTATTTTTTCACTATGAAAGTATTTTGTGATGCCTAAGACGAGGTTTGAACCCACATCCTCCAAATTGGTAGTCAGGTATCCTAACCCCTTTAGTCCACAACCCATTCCTTGCACTGTAGAAGACGACCAACCTTATCGTTGGCCGAGATACTCCGCGGTTTCAGGATCCCCTTAATGGCGTTGCCGATGGCGTGGAGCACGAGGCGGGCGTGGTAGTCGATGGCCTTCTGATGGCCCGCGCTGTAGCTGCTGAACAGACCCATCTTCATACTGAGGAGACGCACAAACACGTAGTCCTGCATGTGGTGCACCTGCTTACTGTAGTTGTCCGACAGCGATTGGCAGATAATCATTATCATACCTGTAACAGTAGCTGTAGTCACAGAAATTGGGACGAGGTCTAGAAAACAAATTCTAAAAAAAAACCCATCCCATTTTATATAATTTTTGCGTAAATAGCATGGATAGGTCATAATATGGTAATATTGTGCAAGAAAATTGGACAAAAGCATATTTTTCCCATTAATTATGAAAGTACCTATAAATTAACCCTTTCACCCCTAATTAACGGATTTTGATATGTTAATTTTGCAACCAATCCAACCGTCAGAAAATGATTTTCAGACGAGTCCATTTATGAAAAGGGGGTGTTTTTGTTCTCAAAAATTACTTGCAAAAAGTGCAGATCCTGATGAGACGGCTCGTCACGAGCCGGCTCATCTGTATCTACACGTTTTGCCAATACCACTATACAGGCCTGTGGTGCTGAAAGGGTTAAGGGCCTTTACCTGGGTGGCTAGATTGATTTAGGATGATCTCTTTAGAGTTGTGCAATGAAATAACCTACAGAAGTTGTCCGATAATGATTGGAATATAATTGCGATAATTTCTGTAAGGCTTGCTTAGGGTAGGATTTGCATTTTCGAGAACTTGCAAAGAGGGCTGGGTATTATACTGCTGTGGCAATTAGTCAAAACTATGTCTGTAAATATGGGATGGGTGGCTAGTATAAGGTTAAATCAGACTGCATAAATGCACAGCTGATCACAGATCTCCAGTTAAGGTGCGTAATTTCACCAACTTTGGGGGGATTTTTGTTATTTCTTCACCAAAAATGGCAAGTTGGGAGTGCTTTAGAATCGTCTCTTTGAAACTGTTCTAAAGAACTCTCAATTTACCATTTTTGATGAAGAACTAAGAAAAATACCTCGAATATTTGGTCAAATTACGCATCTTAACTGGAGCTCTGTGATCAGTAGCCGATTTCACCAAAATTGCATTATCTATTAAAGTATACTTTGAGGGAGTAATCATTTATATTTCCCAAAATGCATTATTTTATATACAATTAACAACTGCATATATTTGATGATTAAATATGCAGAATTATTATAATGAATTTATTATTACAAAATAGCTGTGATAATGTAATAAATTATGTATAATAAAAATTAATAAATTTATCCTTCAATTGAAAAATTCTCCCTCAAAGTGTACTTAGCAAGATAAGTATACTTTTCAATTTTGGTGAAATATGCTACTGGGACAATGCTAGTCGCAATGAAATGACCGATAGGGATTGGTATAGGGTCGATGATAGTGATAGTCACAATGAAATATTCTGTTGTAACTTTGTGCTATTCACCATACCTTGGCGTATAGACAGGAATATATCCCACCAGTCGAGGCCGGTGACCATCGCATACTCCAGCAACACAACGATGGACGACGGTGGCAGCTGCATCGTGCTGTCCCGACTACTGTTGTACGTGCGTAACAAATACAGCCGCCCCGCGTGCATCCCAACCAACCCACAGCCACTCCCAGTCTGCACCATTGCCGACATCTGAATCAAAACCTTCGGCTTTTTATCTGACGCTGATGACAATGATGATGTCTGCACAGGCTGCACCTGCTGGCAGATGTTGTCAGCGTTCGACGACGCGATCACTTGAAACGTGTACCGATGAATCAGCTGGATAACACCGTCCTTATACGATGTCGCGATAAATGGCAAAAATCCTGTCGTCTCGACTAGATTCCTACTCATCGGCAGTTTAGGTCCAGCTATACTTGTCAACATCGCCGAATGTTGAATCGTCGCCTTGTGCATCCATCTGTGTGTTTTATTCATCGTATCTGGCGCGGTCGCCGATGAAAACAACTTGTGAAGCGGTACCATCTGCTCCAACAACTGCCAAACTTCGAGGCAACTGCACACAACGCTACCACAACAGATGAACAAAGTATCGCTGCTGTCTCTGTTCATGAACATCACGTTCGTAATCCGCATCATCTGGTTCTCTTTATTGCCATACTCCATTTGCGTCTTCATGTACAAGCTCGCGCAGTTGCGACACGAAATCTCTATAGAGTTTTGCACGAGTTTCAGGGAGACGAGGAAACATTGTATGGCGGATGAGAGTTGTCCGTCACTAGTCGCGATCATGATTTCTCCATTACCGGTGTTGGAAATGTCGGCACTGGTCAGTCGGAGATGGGCGGGCGCTAGATTCTGTGTGGAAGTGATTATCTCGTCGTTGTCCATGATGACACTTACCGAAACCTGAAAATATCATTCACATGGAATAGAGCTTATATGCTAGCAAACTGGGGAAAATAAAAAAATCACCACTTCAAAAAAAACACTAGAACACGGATGCCCCACATATCGCTTTGATAATAAATGAGGCCAAATTCCAAGTCAAAATTTGTTTTTACCTGAGCGTTAACGTTTTTGAAGCACCAAGTATGTGACCTTGACCCTGGGCTTGGCAGGGGCAGGACGAATGTGGATTTGGCACAGGGCAGTAGAGGATCATTACAGCAATGTGTATATGAAGTATGAAGCTGATCCGTGAAAGGGAACAGAAATTATAAGATATTTACCCGAGCGTTAAAGTTTATGAAGCACCAAGTATGTGACCTTGACTCTGGGCTTGACGGGGGCAGGACAAACGTGGATTTGGCACAGGGCAGTAGAGGACCATTAGAGCAATGGATATATGAAGTATGAAGCTAATCCGTGAAAGAAAACAGAAATTATAAGATATTTACCCGAGAGTTAAAGTTTTTGAAGCACCAAGTATGTAACCTTGACCCTGGGCTTGGCAGGGGCAGGACGAACGTGGATTTGGCACAGGGCGGTAGAGGACCATTAGAGCAATGTGTATATGAAATATGAAGCAGATCGGTCGAAGGATGAAGAAATTATGAGACATTTAGCCGAGCGTTAAAGTTTTGTGACATACAGACGGACGGACGGACGGACAAGGGTAACACTAAATGCCCCCTCCACTATCATGGTGGGGCATAAAAAATATATATTTTTTTTTTTTTTGAAGTGGCGATTTTTTTTCGATAATTGTAATTTTTTATCGCCACTTGTTTATTTTTATCGCCAATTGCGAAAGTGGCGATCACCAGTGGAATCCCAGCTTATATGCTAGCAAACTTGGAAAATCCGACCACTTGTCTTGGTATGGTTGCAATGGTTGGCAAAGAGATGTGTGAAATTATATTCTTGCAGTCTGATTTAGGACTCAGTGTTCACTATTCAGATTAACTGTACATATATGTATAGAGATTAACTGTACATACATGTATAGAGATTAAGTGTACATACATGTATAGAGATTAACTGTACATACATGTATAGTCGCCACCCTGTACGCCCGTCTGTCTGAGATTTGCGTTAAGGTTTTCGGCTACCTACTATCCCAGTTACCGTTGGATTGGTTTGAAACTTTAATACTTATTTTTCATCATCGATATTTTCATTCTAAAGTCCACCCATGCAGCCTGTGCTCAGAGTCAAGGTGAAATAAAAAATGTGCGTTGAAGTTTTTGAGGGTACACCCAGTGTTACTGATTTCTTAATAATACATTAGTGCTTTTGCACAAACCAGGAGACAATCAGAATCTTGTTGTGACCAATGTAGATCTTGATCAGGCTAAAGTCTGAGTATACAGATCAGTAATTACACCGGTGAAAGCATCTTCACGCAGAGCTCCAGATAAACTGCATATTTGCGTAAATACCCAATTAAAATTGCCAAAAAACCCAATTGAAATCAAAAGTAGCGAGTATCAAAAAGCAATACAAATGTTGTGGTACCTTTATCATGCTGCAAAAAACAATAAACAGACCACAAATATAGCATTTTTTTTATTTTCCATGAAAACACATCTTGGTATTACATTAGAATTGTCTCCAAGGAGACAATTCTAATGAAATGCCAAGACATGTTTTCATTTCAAAGCAAACTAATCAATAATTGCTGTCTGTTGATGTGATTTCACACAGTGTGATTTCATTTTACCGAAGTAAAATTTTGAAATACCCAATTGCTTCAGAAATGATGGAGTGACAATACTCAATTACTAATTCCTTATCTGGAGCCCTGTTCAGGGCTGTGACAAAACTTAATGTGTTCTCTAAGTTTGTACTAGAAGTCAGTCAACCGATATCAACCAAACACACCATTCCATTTGATCCAAATAAAAACGGTTATATTCAAGTAAACACTATCAGAAACTGTGATAAATTGGGGAGATAATTTGAGACACGCCATGTGATTTTGTACCTTCGGACATCCGAGTAATTTCATTAATAGAGGATCTCAAACAAGTTTGAAAACAATTACAATTTCATATCTCCGTTAACTGAGTAACACTTTTGAATTATTGACTGCATGCCTTTGTAGTACTAATAGTGAGGCTATTCAACTGACTACATTCCTTTATTGTATGTTACACAGCTTAAATAATTACAGACTAGCTTTTTTGTAACGTTATCGGTGTCGCGTTTGCAGGTGGCGTACGAGATCTTTGGGACGAAGCTATTTAGGTACGAGTTATATAGTAGTAATGACGATTGCCTCGCTTGATGATATTCTGGAACGAAGCTATTTGGGTGCGAGTTTTATGCCTATAGTAATCACGAGGGTTGTCCCCCTTGATGATTTCCGTTCGCCACTTGCAGTCTCACCGATCATTGACTGAGCGTAAACATTATACTATTCATGTGTTGCAACCTGATTGATATATAGTATTATGTGGTAATCACTGTAACTACATCGTCATAATTATATCATCCATACTATTCGGCGAGGGTGTCATTTGAGGGACCTCGTCAGCTACAAAATCAGTTCTCGCATCTTCAATGAAATTATATCGTGAATTAATGTCACCTGCCGAATGTAAAGCCCCGGGTAGCTCAAATGACACCAGCACCACTGTTTCCTTACTGAACTGTACACTTGTTAATCATGTCCTGTTACTTCAAAATATGTCCGGATAGTATAGTATCAAACATACGTCAACATGCATGTCCCTTTTATGTTTCTTGTGCAAACTCTGCTAGCCACAGTGGGGGAATTTGGGGAATCTTTCGCACACCGCTGCGTCCGGGGCCCGCTATCTTCATTTCTTGTAAGTCTTGTTTTAATCTGTCCGGTATGATCGTAGCGATGTTCATAATGATGATTTCCTCAGTCACGTGACCTTAGCTAGACATCGTTCGACCATATTGAACAGATGCACTTATCGTGTGCGCAGCAGGTTTCCACTAGCAATCCATTTTCTATTTTTATCGTATCGTATCGTATCGTATGCATTGACATACAGCGTACTCTATTCAGTCCGAATCAATGCAAATCTTCCATATATGGCCAAGTCCCTTCAGAACCGTCGGTATACACCATCCACATTAACAATGGAATGTAACAGACAGTTCTCTAACATCTTGTGCTTAACGATTTTCAGCATAATATGGACAACATGGTTACTTATTATTCTCTCGGGAGACATCCATCTGAACCCCGGTCCCATAGATAGCGACGATTTGCTGGATTTGTCATTTAGTTCCATTCCGTCTACGTCATTCACCCAAGAATCAGCGTCCGAAATAATTTTATCAAATGATCTATCTCACCACCTGTCATTCGTACATTGTAACGTTCAAAGCATGTACTCAAAACTAGACATATTACGCACTGAGCTCAAAGACTTTGATCTAATAGCTTTTACAGAGACATGGCTTGGCGACGAAAATAAAACAGATGATATGCTGTTTTACAATTTTAAATCTCCAGAAAGGAAAGATAGACAAGGCAATAGGCATGGAGGTGTAATTCTATATGTTAGAGACACACTATTCCATAAGCGTAGGCGAGACCTCGAGCTCCCTAACATTGAATCAATTTGGATTGAAGTTGTGTCAGATAAGAAATCTTTCTTATTTAGCGTCTTTTACAGGCCCCCGAATGTTAATGCTGTATATGGTAATAGTATCGAAGACTCAATTCATATGGCGATAGATACTGGCCATAGAGATATTGTAATTGTTGGCGATTTTAACTATAATACTTTGAACTCACAATCCAATAGAAAGGTGACTTCAATTTGTACTCAGTTTTCACTGTCGCAGTGTATTTCCTCTCCAACTCACTTCACCGAGCATTCTGAATCAATCATCGACTTATTGTTTGTATCAAATAGAGACAACATCGTTAGCAGCGGAGTAGGAGATCCATTTTTGCCACAAAATACACGTTTTCATTGTCCTATATATGGCTTCCTAAAATTTTCGAAGCATAAATTTAAACCGTTTAAGCGCAAAATATGGCAATATGAGCTTGGAGACTACGACATGTTACGCAGAGAAATATCAACCACAAACTGGGACAACCTAAAATCTGAAAATATAAATGAATACGCCCATAATGTAATTAATAAAGTCATGTCTCTTGCCCAAGAATATATACCTAACAAAGAAATACTTGTTTGACAATCTGATTTACCATGGATAACCACAACTATTAAGAGAATGATCAGGAAGCGGAAACGATTATACCATAAAGCAAAACAATCAAATAACCATTCACATTGGTTAAAATTTCGAAGTTTCAGGAATGACGTTATTTCAGCAATTCAGGAATCAAAGAAAGATTACCACACTGGGATAAGTAACAAATTAAAATCAGGTCAACTCCGTTCAAAAGATTGGTGGTCTACTTTGAAACATTTTATATGCGAGAATGAAAATAAAACAATCCCACCACTTCAACATAATGGATCAATAATCGAAGATAACACGGGGAAAGCTAACATTTTAAATAACTTTTTCCGTGATCAAACTCTTTTACAAGAACCTCCTGTTCCTTCACCCATAGTAACGCCTTATGCAATAACCAGTAGACTCGAAACTATCACCCTTAACGAAACAGAAATACAAACAATCCTTTCTAATTTGCCCATAGGTAAAGCCTCTGGACCAGATGGCTTGAATAATCGTATACTTAAAGAAACAAAGTACGAATTAGCAACACCCCTAAAAGACCTCTTTAACAAATCAATTGAATGTGGACTATTTCCAGACATATGGAAAGAGGCAAACGTGTGCCCGATATTTAAAGCTGGAGATTCTTCTCTCACTTCGAATTATCGTCCCATCTCCCTTCTTAACACTGTTAGTAAAGTTCTTGAGAGGGCGGTTTTCAAGTATTTGTACAATCATTTTAATGACAATAATATATTAACACCATTACAGTCCGGGTTTGTACCTGGCGACTCAACTGTAAACCAACTGACATTCCTTTACAATACATTCTGTCGTGCATTAGACGATGGCAAAGAGGTGAGGGTGGTATTCTGCGACATAAGCAAAGCATTTGATAGAGTTTGGCATACAGGTCTTCTTTTGAAGCTGAGAGCCGCAGGTGTTACTAATAATATTCACGACTGGCTTAAAAGTTATCTTAATAATCGCAAGCAAAGGGTTGTATTACCAGGTGTTTATTCTAACTGGAACCAAATGAAGGCTGGCGTCCCGCAAGGATCTATTCTCGGCCCTTTGTTATTTCTATTATATATAAACGATATTGTTGCGGACATAAATTCTAATATTCGACTTTTCGCAGACGACACCAGTTTATATCTTATTGTTGATTCGCCAGCAACAGCATCCAGGTCTATAAACAACGATCTCGATATAATTACTAACTGGTCTAATACCCGGCTTGTATCATTTAATCCAAGGAAAACTGAATCACTACTTATAACACGTATCGCTACAGGTGCCACTCGGCTTGTTTCAATCGAGTCCTTATATATAGAAACCTGCTGGGAAACATTAGGAAATAGACGTCACTCCCATAAATTGTCCCCATTTACAAAATGAAAAATGGCATCTCACCCGGTTACTTGGTCGATGTGCTTCCACCGGAAATAGATACGTCCCGTTACAATTTACGAAACCCTGAGAATGTACAGATTTTACGGTCCAGAACCATCCTTTATTATAACTCGTTTCTACCATCCACAATCCGGGAGTGGAACTCCCTTCCAGATGACACACGGAACGCCCCATCACTTAATTGTTTTAAAACCAAAATAAAAACAAATACCGGAGCGGTCCCAACCTACTACTACAGTGGTACTAGGCATGTCCAGGTATTACACACACGTCTTAGAACGAAATGCAGTTCTCTCAATCATGATTTATATCGTAAGAACATTATTGACTCGCCCAACTGTAACTGTGGACAAGTTGAAGATGCCACCCATTTCTTTTTCCACTGCACTCAATATGGAGCACATAGAGCTCAACTAATAGACGACATACACACGTTTTGCCAACCCACCCTCCACACTACTCTATGGCAACAGACAACTTGACAATAACTCCAATGAAGCCATTTTCGCATCAGTTAGACTATTCATACAAAACACCGGTCATTTTTAATGCACCATATAATGATGCCTGCGTGTGCACATGCTTATCACTAACTGACTTGGGGTGGCAATAACTGGACATGGCTTGGTGTGGGAACAAGACTCCAACTCCTATTTCATGTATCACGTAATTGATTATATAGAACCTATTGCCTGTACATTTGTGTCAATACTATATTTTTCTGAAATTTTAAATGTAATTGCTTTAATGTAATTTCCGTGTATCAGACGATGCTGAAACCAGAACAACTTATAATCCAGAAAATATCAATTATCACATAATATAAACTGTTCTAAAACTGATGGCAGGAATATCTTGGTTTCGGCATCCTATGATATCTAGTCACATGTAAGGGAGAGGATTTAAATAAGCTTGCTTTCAATCCAATCCCATTTGCATAGTACTGTATATAGTAACATTGACATTGACAATGAACTTGTAAACAATATGCAAATAAAATATGTTTAAACTAAACAAGTTTCCATTTGATCTGACATTTATACAAATATTTCCGCCACAGAAGCGGTATCGAGGCATTTGACCGTGAACATTACAAGTTAATAAATGACCTTGAGAATTTGGATGTATGGGTGTGCGTAATGAAGCATCATCCCTAGACAAACATTGATGTGAAATATTATCAAAGTCTGGCAAGGGGTTAAAGAGATATTGTGAAAAAACAATAACTTTAACGCATTTGCCTTACAAAAAAACCGGACGACGACGACGGAAAAAGCGCCGACTATAGTCACGAGTCACGTACAATTTATGCACTGAATGGAAACAAGTTGAGATTCTGTTTATCACATGACTTCACCGCTCCAAAGAGCAGAAACCTCGGAAATTATTATTACGTTTCAGTGAGCGGACATCATTGCCTATTTTCTAATGGAGTTGAAAATCTCCACCAATAAAAATAGTTTTAATACTTGCAGTAAACAAATTATAAATACATGCATGTCATATTATAGGTTATTACCAAACGGGGCTGCATTTTAACAGTTATAGTGATTTTATTGAGTTCCCAACGCTGCTAGTGAAGTTTAAAATAGGATGACGTCAATGTCAAAACATTGTTACTTTCTCGTGCCATTAGGGTGTCATTTGGAACGTCTTTGTTTTATTTCTTTGGCATAACGTTGGCGCACAATGTGAAAATGTGATTATGGTGATGCGGCCAGCCACTCAAATTCGCTGCAGGTCTTAGTACATGTGTGTCACATCACATTTATGAAATGGGTTACAGCACGTCGTAACAAGGTTTTCATGTGATAAAATAAGCCTACAACAGTTATTTTTCATAAATAAAGTCAAAAGTTGACAAAACATTCAGAGTACATGTGGAATAAAGGGGTTAAAGAGATATTGTGAAAAAACAATAACTTTAACGCATTTCTGTTACAAAACGGGTGAACATTACAAGTAAATAAATGACCTTGACCATGAGAATTTGAAGCATCATCCCTAGACAAACATTGATGTGAAATATTATCAAAGTCTGGCAAGGGGTTAAAGAGATATTGTGAAAAAAACAATAACTTTAACGTATTTCTGTTACAAAACCGGTGAACATTACAAGTAAATAAATGACCTTGACCTTGATAATTTGGATGTGGGGGTGTGCGTAATGAAGCATCATCCCTAGACAAACATTGATGTGAAATATTATCAATGTCTGGCAAGGGGTTAAAGAGATATTGTGAAAAAACAATAACTTTAACGCATTTGCCTTACAAAAAAACCGGACGACGCGGACGACGAAGCGGACGACGACGACGGAAAAAGCGCCGACAATAGTCGCGCCTCTGCTAAAGCAGGCGCGACAAAAATAGTTTTTACCAATCGTTTAATCACATTCTGCGTGTATTTGATTGCCTTTAAAAAATTTCAACTCCACTTACCAATCCAGAAGCAGTGACCAGTATCCAACCTTCGACATGACCACCCCCGAATTGTGATAGACTTGGCTGGACCCGGGTGTTGTGGGAAAACTTGTCCATATACTGGGTTTTATCTCGCTTGTCCGGGTCAAACACAATCTGAAATGCAATGATAACGTGTTGCATGTTTTGTCCATAGGTATTAAATTGGTTTAGTGCATAAATGTGAGTTTGCAGTTTACTATCACAGTGTATTATAAAGCTTAAAGGTACGTGCCCACTCAGTAGGCACAAAATGTTCTTTACAGGAATTAAATAAGTGTATAATTGTGTCACTGTTACACAAGTTCTAAAAATTACAAGTGCCCGCTATACGGATATAATCATTTAGTAATATGTATTTTACTGATAGTGACTAGCGGTGGTATCAAGCTATTTTCATATGAAAATGAGGCATTATATTTTGTTTAACTATTTATACTAATCAAATGTGTCACCTGAAAAAATAATATTTTTGACAGATTATAAGGTATGATCATTGCACATCAACAAATACATACAGAGAATAAATAGTAATCTGTTAATATTTTAAGGAAACACGGTTATCGCCCCTGATATCAGTCTTGAAATTTACGTCCGATATAAAATGTATAATAATGTCAATCAATATGTGGGGTAATGGAGAATTTATTTAGCCAGAAAATGTCTCAGATGATGTCTCTGATATACAGAACAGTTTGTGCCTACTGAGTGGGCATGCACCTTTAACACACTAGTGCAACAATATGCAAATGAGACTGCTATAGAAAATATATAGGTGGTCAGTACAGCTGAAATGTTTGGTGCTGGGCTCATGCAACTAGAGAAAGCAAACAGGGGCTCACAGATACCCTGAATCATAGACAGCAGACCTCACAGACAGAGAAGACCATTTTATTGTCATATATTTACACCTTCTATAACTTCATAATGCAAACGCCCATTCGACGTATTGCGTTAACATCCCAATACAATACATTAGACCCACATGATTTTCGCACCATGTTGTTGATGGGTCGTTTCACATGCATAAATTCCACAAGGTTGTCAATAACTGCAGGCTATTGACCGGCAACGTCGCTGTTCCAGGAATTACAACACATTGATGTAAACAAATATTATTCTTAATTTTAACGCCATATTTGGTTATTTACAATTTTGAAACTATTAGAAAATGCAGTGTAAATATAAGTAACACAACCATGGGATGTTGCTTTTACTGGGGTGTACAATACATTTGGTCTGTTTAAAGTTTGCGAGGAGTCCTTCGGAGTCCATGGTTTTATTTCTTAACCCTTAGACCGCAATCTTAATTTTTTTTGTCGTCTGCTGTTTACTTTCTATTTTCCATTTTTATCATAAAAAACATGCTTTGACAACACTTTAGAATAATTTACAACATGCTTTGACAGCACTTCAGAATCATTTCCATTGGAAATGATTCTGAAGTGCTGTCAAACCATGTTTTTATTGACAAATAAGGCAAGATATAAAAACAACAGCAGACGACAATTGTTGTGAGCAGCGGTCTAAGGGTTAATTGATACCAAGTTTATCGTCTTTTGATACCAATACAAGTTTATCGTCTGTTCAACAGACGATAAACTTGGTATCAACAGTTTATCAGGCTTACTTTTGAATTCCTACCATTTCTGCTGAATCCCCTGACAGAATTTCACCAAAATCGTAAAGTATACTTATCTTGCTAAGTACACTTTGAGGGAGAAATTTTCCATTTAAGGATACATTTATTATTTATAATTGTTCTGAATGTATTACATTATCACAGCCATTTTGGCTGTGATAATGTAATAAATTCAGTATACTATTCTGCCTACTTTTAATCATATATGCAGTTGGTAGTTCTATATGAAATAATGCATTTCGGGAACAATTTTTTATTACTCCCTCAAAGTATACTTTGCTAGATAAGTATGCTTTGCAATTTTGGTGAAATTGACTACCGGTATATTGAGCCAGTTGAATTGATTATCGTGAAATAAATGCAGGAGTGATTGGTTCCTTATGCTAAATAAACGAGTGAGCGTAGCGAACAGAGTTTATTTAGCGGTAGGACCCAATCACGAGGGCATTATTTCAAGAGAATCACCCGGCTGAATAAACATTTTTTTACATTTCCCACATGATTCTTCATAAAAACAAAGCGAATCGACAGTAAGATATATGCAAATTAATTTCTGGAGGCGAGCCGTAGTGAAGGTAACTCTCGCGATTCAGAGGGTGTGTCCAAGAACATGATTTGAATGGTCGAAGGAAACACGTCATTGCGACGATACCAACGTCATTTCTCCATATATGGTAAACACGAGAGTGGTGTAAACTACTGCTGACGAGTGGTGTAATTCACCGTTAGATTTCTGTAAACTACTGGCTGAAATGCAAGAAATTCCAATATTTTATTTATCCGGTCCTGGTTGTTCGAAACTGCTGCATTTCGTGGAGCGCGTGGTCGAGTGGTCTGAGGCGTCGGACTGCTGATCTTACGGTCGTGGTTTCGAGCCTCACCGGAGGCGTACGTTGTGTCCTTGAGCAAGACACTTTATCCACACTGCTTCAGTCCACCCAGCTGTAAATGGGTACTGGCTAAATACCAGGAACATCGATTGTATTTGACTGTATGTGCATGTACTTATGAAACA